>CAUYLG010069602.1:0-66846 GCA_963573385.1 Cacajao melanocephalus | reverse complement strand
GTGGCCTTGCACTCACGGCTGCATCCGCCTCCTCCACAGCGGCACATGTGACAAACCCAAAGCTCCTGGCTTGGTGTTTGGATCGCTCATTACCACACAGTCCAGGATCGTTCCCCATTGCTCAGAATGGCTTCTCAGGCTCTCATTGGCTGTTTCAAAACTCAACCCTCCAATGAAGAACTTCCTCAGCTGTTCGGGCTCTTTGGGAGACTCTGACTTAGACATGATTGAAGGGAGAAGAGAGACTTTAACATGCTTCTTTGGCAGCATCCACAGGCAGAAAGGCTGTTTTTGGTTTGTTTTTAAAGAGGGTATCATGCAGGCACAGTGGCTCATACCTACAATCTCAGCACTTTGGGAGGCCAAGGCTGGTGGATCACCTGAGGCCAGGAGTTTGAGACAAGCCCAGCCAACATAGCGAAACCCCATCTCTACAAAAAGCAGAAAAATTAACCAGATGTGGTGGCAGGCACCTGTAGTCCCAGCTACTCAGAAGACTGAGGCATGAAAATTGCTCGAACTTGGGAGACTGAGGTTGCAGTGAGCTGAGATCTCACCACTGCACTCCAGCCTGGCCAACAGAGCGAGACTGTCTCAAAAATAAATAAATACATACATAAAAATAAAGACAAGAGCTCGCTATGTTGCCCAAACTTAGAGAGCAGTGGCTATTTCACAGTGTTTGTGAATTTTAACAGGAGATCTAGAAAACTCAAAATTTCAACCCAAATAACTGATGAGAACAAGCATTATCTCACTGCAGGTAAGGAGTCAGGCATCACTGTGTGGTGATGTAGGGAAGGATCCCATGAAATTGTCAGAATGAAGCGACGGAACTGACAAAGACTTGGGTTTGTGAAATGAAACTCTGACATGAAACAGGCATTCTGTTACAGCAGCAAGAGGAGGGACCATGGAGCACCATTCCCCTTTGAAGCTCTCCTGGACTGGTTTTCAGCTGGGTGCCAAATGGCAAGTCAATTCTTTTTTTTTTTTTTTTTTTTTTTTTTTTTAGATATGGGGTTAAACCATGTTGGCCAGGATGGTCTTGATCTCCTGACCTTGTGATCCACCCACCTCAGCCTCCCAAAGTGCTGGGATTACAGGCATGAGCCACCGCACCCTGCCGATGACAACTGTATTATATCAGCAGTTGGAGCCAAAATTTCCCTTGCAGGAGAACGAACCACTTTTGTTTAGAAAAATACCCTTTTTCCCCTTTTTTAAAAAAAGTTATTTATTTGTTTTTGTAGAGACAGGGTCTTACTGTGTTGTCCACGCTAGTCTTGAACTCCTGGCCTCAAGGGATCCTCTGGCATCAGCCTCCCAAAGCACTGGGATTACAGGTGTGAGTCAGGGCACCTAGCCAGAAAAATACCTTAATAAGTAGCACAGAGGTAGGTGGAACTGTCATACCCTCTTGAGAGTATAACAGTCCTTTATTGCCAGTGACTGAGAGGCAGCTCATGCTCAAAAATGTCTCGGCCCCAACTAGGGGAATGTGATTTCTTTTTATACCCATTCTAGGGGAAAGGGGAGGGGGAGTCTAGCTGAAGTGGAGTTTTACAGAAGCAGAACAAGCAGGTTAGAAGAGGAAAGCTGGTAACCAGGAGGCAGGAGCATTCCCATAATTGTCGGTTACCAAGGAGGGTTATTCACAATAGCAGGGGCACTTGTCAACCAGGATGTGGTCTCAACGGTTACAAGGTACTGGGTACAGTGTGACCCAGTGTGCACCCGAAGGAGAAACAGTGGGGAGGGAGAGGCTAAGAGGGAGTCTGTCAGGTTCACATCAGAACCCTGATGACATGGTTCAGCAGAAGTCAAGGCAACAAAAGAGAGCAATCAACTTCTATACGTGGGAAATAAGCAGGAATTTGTGAGTGAGAAGGAGATCTGAGAGACGAGGTCTGAAGCACCAAGAAATTGGCAAGGGCCGTAATTTCAGAAATGGCTGAAGGATTTCCAAAGAGAAATAGCTAACAGTGTGTTTTCAGTTGTTTTTGTTGCTGTGATATAAGTCTCTCTGCAGCCTTCAGTTTTCAGTAAATCATCTACAATCATAAATGAATGTGCTGAGACAATCCAATTCTGTGAAGCAGGAGCCTAAATCCAGAGGTGACCTTGAGAACATAAGCCCTTGGGGAATCCAGGGGAGTCTTGGAGAGCTCTTTGAAAGAGGTTGCATCAATTGGGCAAGATAAGGTGACCCCAGCTGATCCCTGGGTTATCACATACTCCTCTCTCCAGCTCAAGTCGAAACCCACTGTGCTCACAGAGACACTTTGAAATGCACTGAACAAAATGGAGAAAATGTAATCGAAATGTTTTATGGACTGCACGCTCCTGTACCTCCAAATTCCTATGTTGAAACCCTAACCCCAGTGGGATGGCACTAGGAAGTGTGGCCTTAGGAAGATAATTACAGTCAGATGAGGTTATGAGAGTAGAACCCCCTTGATTTGGAGAGATTAGAGCTCATGCCCTCTCTCTGTGCATGCACCAAAGAAGGCCATGTGGGGACATAACCAGAATGAGGACTCTCCCCAGAATCCCACCAGGCTGGCACCCTGACCTTGGTCTTCCAGCTTCTAATTTTTTTTAAAAAATTTCTTTTTTTGGCCGGGCATGGTGGCTCAAGCCTGTAATCCCAGCACTTTGGGAGGCTGAGGCTGGCAGATCACGAGGTTAAGAGATCGAGACCATCCTGGCCAACATGGTGAGACCCCATCTCTACTAAAAGTACAAAAAAAATTTAGCTGGGCGTGGTGGCGTGCACCTGTAGTCCCAGCTATCAGGGAGGCTGAAGCAGGAGAATTGCTTGAACCCGGGAGGCGGAGGTTGCAGTGAGCTGAGATCGTGCCACTGAACGCCAACCTGGCGCCTGGTGACAGAGGGAGACTTTGTCTCAAAAAAAAAAAAATTCTTTTTTTTTTTTTTGAGATGGAGTCTTGTTCTGTCACCCAGGCTTTATATATTAAATTAAAAATAAAATTAGGTCAGGCAAGGTGGCTTATGCCTGTAATCCCGGCACTTTGGGAGGACGAGGCGGGTGATTTACGAGGTCAGGAGTTCGAGATCAGCCTGGCCAACGTGGAGAAACCCCTTCTCTACTAAAAATATAAAATTAGCCCAGCATGGTGGTGCAGGCCTGTAATCCCAGCTACTCAGGAGACTGAGGCAGGAGAATCGCCTGAACCTGGGAGGCGGAGGTTGCAGTGAGCCGAGATCTCGCCGTTGCACTCCAGGCTGGGTAATAAGAGCAAAATTCCATCTAATAAAAAACAAAACATACAGACAAAACACAGACACACACACAGCAAAAATATGTATAAGTAAAGGTAAATGAGATGATGTATACAGCAGTACCTAGGTAGACAGGCAGGGAACAAGCTCAGTAAATGTTAGTTCCTATCCCCTTTCCCTCACTGCGGCCAGATGTACTCACCAACATGAAGGGCATGCGATAGATGATTTCTTCCAACTCAGAAACTTTTGACATACAACTAAAATCAGTATTGATAAGGCTGCCAGAGAAACATCACAGAAGTGTATGCGGGGCAACCTTTCTGGGCAACTGCTGCCTCAGCGGCTTCTAACATGCAAGTACCTTTTGACCTAATGATTCAGTTCCAGGAATTTAGCTTGCGGAAATTATTTGGATTGCTGGTAAAAATTTATCAACAAAAGATGTTGATCACAGTGTTGTTTTTAAGAGGACAAAAAAGCTAATCTGATCATAGAGTGATGATTAAATAAACTGTGGAATCTCTAGGCCAATCGTGTAATAGATATTGTTTTTAAAAAAAAAGTCATCAACATAGAAAAATCAGCCTGGCATGGTGGTAATCCCAACACTTTGGGAGGCTGAGGCGGGAGGATTGCTTGAGCCCAGGAGTTTGAAGCACTGTCTCTACAAAAAATTAGCCAGGCATGGTGGCATGGGCCGAGTTATCCCAGCTACTCTGGGAGGCTGAGGTGAGAGGATTGTCTGAGCCCATGAGGCCAAGACTGCAGTGATCTCTGTTCCTGCCTCTGCACTCCAGCCAGGGTGACAGAGCAAGACCTTGTCTCAAAAAATACAAATAAAAATTAAATACAATTGGCCGGGCATGGTAGCTCACACCTGTAATCCCAACACTTTGGGAGGCCGAGGTGGGTGGATCATGAGGTCAGGAGTTCAAGACCAGCCTGGCCAAGATGTTGAAACCCTGTCTCTACAAAAAATTTAAAAAAAAAAAAATTACGAGGCAAGGTGGCAGGCACCTGTAATCTCAGCTACTCTGGAGGCTGAAGCAAGAGAATCGCTTGAACCCAGGGGGCGGAGGTTGCTGTGAGCCGAGATTACGCCATTGCACTCCAGCCTGGGTGACAGAGTGAGACTCCATCTCAAAATAAATAAATAAATAAATAGAATTTTAAAAAAGAAAAAATATTCATACCATAGTGTTTATCAGAAACTAAAAGGAAATTAAATATATGCCTTGTGATCTTAGTTTTGTTACATTAAAATAAACATCTTGGTACAGAAGCAAAAGATCACACACAAAACTCTAATACTGGTTACTTCTAGATAGCAGTTTGGTATTCTTTTTTTTCTTTTCCTTTTCTTTCTTTTTTTCTTTTTTTTTTCTTGAGACAGAGTCTCACTCTGTCGCCTAGGCTGGAGTGCAGTGGTGTGATCTCGGCTCACTGCAACCTCCTCCGACTGGGTTCAAGCAATTCTCCTGTCTCAGCCTCCCCAGTAGATGGGACCACAGGTACCCACCATCACACCTAGCTAATTTTTGTATTTTTAGTAGAGATGGGTTTCACCATGTTGGCCAGACTGGCCTCAAACTCCTGACCTCAGATGATCCACCTACCTTGGCCTCCCAAATTGCTGGGATTAAAGGCATGAGCCACCATGCCCAGCTGGATATTACTTCAAAAAGGTTTTTTTTAAAAAAAAATAAATAAATAAAAGTTTTTATGATAGCTGTATATTGCTTTTGTGAAGAAGAAAGTCACAGGATCTATTTTTAAATCTTTGCAAAATGAAATGAAAAATTATTTAATATCCATTAAGTGATACGTGACATTAGTCTAGTCTTCACCATTAAAGTAATCAGTAGTGTTCTGCAAGACCTCAAACCACTTAGGCAGAAAAACGTCTGATGGAACACTGGCGAATTCTTGTGCTTCACAGCGGAAGAATGAATTGTGTGGGCTTTGATCTATCAGTTCACTGTAGAAAATGCTGTGTTCCCTGGGGAATGTCGGGGCCGGAGAGAAAGGGTCTGTGCTTTGGGTCAAAAGCCACCACAGTAGTGACCCTGTTTGCCCCCACAATGGAAAAGTGCTTTCTGTGGTCTGAAATGAAAGGTGTCCTGTGCATCTCTCCTTACTGGGCTCCGAAAGCCCAGGCTTCAGGAGTTGACAGCATCCACGACGCTAACCTTAAGAAATGGACACAGTCAGAGATAGTTAAGCTCTCTATCAATGGAGACTCTGTGGGTGTTTTGGAGGCAACATGGGTGATGCACACTCATCCAAGGGCAGCCAGCCCCTCGTGGTGCCTCGTGACGTGCTGTCACTCATTTCTTTGGGGACCCAGAGCTTTCTATGTGGAGCTGGTGTTAATTTCTTCTCATTTTCACAACTAACTCTCAAATTCCTGGATGCTCCCAACGCTAATCTTGGACACTTTTTAAATTCAATCAGCATTTCCAGAGCCTGTCCACAAGTTATTGTTCTAGAGCCTGAGAATAAAAAGAGGCTGGGGGTGATGGCTCACACCCACAATCCTAGCACTTTGGGAGGCAGGCAGATCACTTGAGTTCAGGAGTTCGAAACCAGCCTGGCCAACATGGTGAAACCTCCTCTCTACTAAAAATGCAAAATATTAGCCTGGCATGGTGGTGGACGCTTGTAATCCCAGCTACTTGGGAGGTTGAGACAGGAGAATCGCTTGAACCCGGGAGGCGGAGGTTGCAGTGAGCTGAGATCGTGCCATTGCACTCCAGCCTGGGCAACGGAGCGAGACTCCTTCTCAAAAAAAAGATGAATACTATACTGTCCAGGGAAAGAACATAAAAATCTCAACTTATTATTTTTCCCGTACTGGGGATGAGAAAATGGAGACTGACAAAGGCAAAGTTACTGCTCAAGATTATGCAGATAAGAGGTGGAGGGGGGCCAGGCACGGTGGCTCACACCTGTAATCCCAGCACTTTGGGAGGCAGAGGCAGGCAGATCATGAGGTCAAGAGTTCAAGACCAACCTGGCTAACATGGTGAAACCTTGTCTCTACTAAGAATACAAAAATTAGCCAGGCGTGGTGGCGTGTGCCTATAATCCCAGCTACTCGGGAGGCTGAGGCAGGAGAATTGCTTAAACCAGGGAGGCAGAGGTTGCAGTGAGCTGAGATTTTGCCATTGCACTCCAGCCTGGGCAATAGAGGAAGACTCTGTCTTGAGGAAAAAAGATAAAAAGAGGTGAGGGATGTAGTGTTGATAGTCAGGCATCTGACTTCTGCATGTGATGCTGCAGGAGGCAGAAAGTCCACCTGCCAGAGAACTGCAAAGGCAGGGCTCCCCAAGACGTAAGGAGCTTTGTGGCGTCCACTAACCTGAGAAATGAGGGGAAAGGGAATCAAAGGAAATAAACTAAGTGTATTCACTATTTTATTTGATTTCTTATTATAGTCGGGCACAGTGGCTCACACCTGTAATCCAACAATTTGGGAGGCCAAGGCCAGGGGACCACTTGGGGCCAGGAGTTCAAGACTAGCCAGTCAACATAGCAAGACCCTGTCTCTACAAAAAGAATAATTTTTAAAAAAATTAGCGGCCGGGCGTGGTGGCTCACGCCTGTAATCCAAGCACTTTGGAGGCCAAGGCGGGCAGATTACCTGAGGTCAGGAGTTCAAGACCAGCCTGACCAAAATGGTGAAACCCCGTCTTTAAAAAAAAAAGAAAAAAAATTAGCTGAGCATGGTGGTGAGTGTCTGTAGTCCCTGCTACATTGGAACCTGAGGCAGAAGATTTCTTGAGCCCAACAGTTTAAGGTTACAGTGAGCTGTGATTGCACCACTGCACTACAGCCTGGGCAATTGAGCAAGACTTTGTCTTAAAAAAAAAAAAAAAAAAAGGAAAAAAAGAAAATGCTATCATGAGCTCTCTTTGGGAGCACATATACTAAAACTGGAAAGATACAGAGAAGTATGGCCCCCACACAAGGATGACATGAAAATTCATGAAGTGTTAGTCTTCAAAGAGCTAAAAGCAGAACTACCATCGACCCAGCAATCCCATTACTGGGTATATACCCAGAGGAATACACCTAAAGACACAGGCACGTAAATGTTCAGTGCAGCACTGTTCACAATTGCAAAGACATGGAATCAGCATAAATGCCCATCAGTGGCAGATGGATAAATAAAATCTGATACAGATATACAAATAAATACTAGGCAGCCATAGAAAACATGAGATCATGTCTTTCGTGGAAATGTGGATGGGGCTGGTGGCTACTATCCTCAGCAAACCAGCGGAGAAACAGAAAACCAAATACCGCATGTTCTTGCTTATAAGTAGGGGCTAAATGATAAGAACTTATGAACAAACACAAAGAAGAAAACAATAGACACGTGGTCTACTCGACGGTGGAGAGTGGGAGGAGGGAGGGGAGGAGGAAAAAATGACTATTGGGTACTGGGCTTAACACCTGGGTGATGAAAGAACCTGCAGGGCACCCTCCATGACACAGGTTTACCTATGTAACAAACCTTCACATGCACCCCAAACCTACAAGTTAAAAAGAAATCTAAAATCAGACGATACACCAAAAAAGAAAATGTTGTCACAATCACCATGTAGCTCCCACCGGCCAATACTGCATTTGGCATTTATTTGAGCAAAGTGCTAGAGGGTAGAGATACAGTGATGAAATTAACTGTAACAAGTAGTTATAAGAGCTTAAAATCTTGTGTTGAACTTAGGTAGCTATGGTTGGCAGAATAATGGCCCCCAAACATGTTCACATCCTAATTCCCAAAACTTGTCGTTATGTTACAATACAAGGTAAGGGGGAAATGGAGTCCTAGAGGAATTAGGAATGCTATTCTGGCCAGGTGCCGTAGCTCATAATTTCAGAATTTGGAAGGCTGAGGTGGGAAGACTGCTTGAGCCCAGGAGTTCGAGACCAGCCTGGGCAACATAGTGAGACCCCATCTCTAAAAAATAAAATAAATTAAATTAAAATAGAAATGCTAATCTGCTGACCTAAAATAGGGAAATGATCCTGGATTATCTGGCAGTGCCCAATGTAGTCATAAGGATTCTTAAATGCGGAAGAATCAGGAGAGTCAGGGAAGGGAATGAGACCATAGAAGCAGAAGCCAGAGGCTGGAGTGATACAATTGCTGTCTTGAAGATGAAAAGAAGCCACAAGCCAAGGAATGCAGGCAGCCTCTAGAAACTGGAAACGACAAGAAAATAGACTTTCTGGCCAGGCGAGGTGGCTCACACCTATAAACTCAACACTTTGGGAGGCTGAGGTGGGTGGATCACAAGGTCAGGAGTTTGAGACCAGCCTCACCAACATGGTGAAACCCATCTCTACAAAAAATACAAAAAGTAGCTAGGCATGGTGGTGCATGCCTATAATCCCAGCTACTGGGGAGGCTGAGGCAGGAGAATCACTTGAACCCTGGAGGCGGAGGTTGTGGTGAGCTGAGATGGCACCTCTGCATTCCAGAAAAGAAAAAAGAAAACAGACTTTCCCCTAGAGCCTCCCAAAGGGGCACAGCCCCACTGACAACTTGATTTTAGCCTACTGGGGATCATTGAGACTTCCGATCTCCAGAACTGTGAAAGAATGTGTATTGTCTTAAGCTGCTAATTTGGGGTGATCTGTCCAGCAGACATAGGACGATAGCACAGTGGGAGGTCTTGGAAATCTTCCATCAGGCAGTGGCTCTGGAACTGAAATCTGAAGGAATTAGGAGGGAAGGGTCCAACACATTTGGCAGGTAAGGTTGGCACAGCTGGAGGAGGTATGTCCTAGGACAGAGGTGGGCGAGCTCTGTAGGTTTCCAAGCAGGCAGGGCCAGGTAGGCCACATTCAGTATATAGAGTCTCCTTTATTTTTCTAGAGATGGAGTCTTGTTGTATTGCCCAGGTTGATCTTAAAATCTTGGCATCAAGCGATCCTCTTGCCTCAGCCTCCCAAAGTGCTATGATTACAATAATGAGCTAGCACACCTGGCCATTCCTTCTAAAAGCAACAGGAAGCTGGGCATGATGATGTACACCTGTAATGCCAGCTACTCAGAAGAGTGAGGCAAGAGAGCCTAGGAATTCGGACCAGCCTGGGCAACACAGCAAGACTTTGTCTCAAAAAAAAAAATTATTTCAATTTAAAAACAAATAAAAGCAATGGGAATCCACTGAAGGACTTAATTTAGAGGATGACATCAGCAAAATTTTGCTTAATAAAATTGTTAATTTCAGATTAATCCCCTACCTCACTACACCTAATTTATCTCACACAGTATGCAAATTAATATTAACCCTAGACAATTAAAAAGACAAACCGACTGGGGACATGTCACATGATAAATTCCTGACTACAAATTATTTGCACATTATCCCCAGACATTCTCTCCTCCTATAAAAATGAGTAACTAAAAGTCGACACTAGCCGGGCACGGTGGCTCATGCCTATAATCCCAGCACTTTGGGAGGCTGAGGCGGGCGGATCACCTGAGGTCGGGAGTTCAAGACCAACCTGACCAACATGGAGAAACCCGTCTCTACTAAAAATACAAAATTAGCCAGGGTTGGTGGCACATGCCTGTAATCCCAGCTACTCGGGAGGCTGAGGCAGGAGAATCGCTTGAACCCGGGAGGTGGAGGTTGCGGTGAGCTGAGATTGCACCATTGCACTCCAACTTGGGCAACAAGAGCAAAGTTCCGTCTCAAAAAAAAAAAAAAGTTGACGCTAATACCAAGAAAAGTCTGGTTGATACTTTGTTTCAAATGGTTGAGATTAATAAATATAGTAACACAAGATTTGCTTTCACAGTAAAATCGAATTAAAAGAAATACATAGGCCAGGAATTTTCTGTTGACCATCAAGTGTGGTGTGACATCTAGTGGCCAAAGTTACCAATTTTCTTTCTTTCTTCTTGGCTTGATTTAAACATACTAGATACAATGTACCTTGAGGCCAGTAAACATCAAGCAACCACTATGTGTTAAAAGTTAAACTGACTATAGGGAGATTCAAATGAAAAATGTGCTGCCTCTGTTTCCCTGGGAACTTGCAGACTCAGCAGAGGATGGAAAGACAAGTAGACAAGTATTTAGATAGATAGGTATTTTTTTTTTCTTCTTTTTTTTTAAAGACAGGGTTTCACTATGTTGGTCAGGCTGGCCTTGAACTCCCGACCTCAAGTGATCCACCCACCTTGGCCTCCAAAGTGCTTGGATTACAGGCGTGAGCCACCACGCCCAGCCTGGATAGATAGATATTTTCTTGAGACAAAGTCTCCCTCTTGTCCCCCAGGCTGGAGTGCAATGGCACGATCTTGGCTCACTGCAACCTTCACCTCCCAGGTTCAAGCGATTCTCCTGCCTCAATCTCCTGAGTAGCTGGGATTATAGGATCGAGCCACCATGCCCAGCTAATTTTTATATTATCAGCAAAGACAGGGTTTCACCATGTTGGCCAAGCTGGTCTCGAACTCCTGACATCAGGTGATCTGCCTGCCTCTGCTTCCCAGCGTGCCGGGATTACAGGTGTGAGCCACCGTGCCCTGCCAAGTATTTAGATATTCTTTTGCGTGTGTGTGTGTGTGTGTGTGTGTGTGACAGAGTGTCATTCTATCGCCCAGGCTGGAGTGCAATCTCAGCTTGCTGCAACCTCTGCCTCCCAGGTTCAAGTGATTCTCCTGCCTCAGCCTCCTGAGTAGCTGGGACTACAGGCTCATGCCACCACGCCCAGCTAATTTTTGTATTATTAATACAGACAGGGTTTCACCTTGTGCGCCCCTGTACCTGGCCGTGTTGGGCACATGATTGTAGCACTTGCTATGACTATTTTTCTACCCTCTAGCAGGTGTTAGGCAACCAAATGGAAATGAGGGATCCCTGGGCTGGAGACAGACATTTGAGATCCATCAGCGAACAGGTTACTGTTCAGACTTACATGTGGAGCATACACAAGAATGCTTAGCACTGTGTCTGGCGCTGCCTTGAAGCAGCCACAACTTCTCTGCTGTGAAAAAGCATCCAATCAAAAGTGTCCAATGCTGTGATTGCAAGAGGAGAACCCATGGGAGAGTTCCAAGTGATGCTGTAGGGAAATGCCTGGGCTTGATGAAATAACGGGTTAAATCACAGATGCTAGCAAATTCAAGTTGTATTACAGCTGAATTTTATAAACTTCTGGTGTTTCTAATATTCTAAATTGGGTTCCTTTGGGGAAGTTGTTCATCTTCTTGGAGGTGCCTGCCCAACTGGTTGAAAGACAAAAATACCTCCTCTCAGAAATTCTGTGGAGATCAACTGAGATAATGTGTCAAAAACATTATTACTTTTATCTATCTATCATCTATCTATCTGTATCTATCTATCTATCTATCTATCTATCATCTATCATCTATCTATCTATCTATCATCTATCTATTTATCTATTTTGAGACGGCGTCTCACTCTGTCACCCAGGATGGAGTGCAGTGGCGTGATCTCAGCTCACTGCAACCTCCGCCTCCTGGGTTGAATCAATTCTCCTGCCTCAGCCTCCCGAATAGCTGGGATTACAGGCACGTGCCACCATCCTGGGCTAATTTTTTGTATTTTTAGTAGAGATGGGGTTTCACCATGTTAGCCAGTGTGATCTCAATCTCCTGACCTCATGATCCACCCACCTCAGCCTCCCAAAGTGTTGGGATTACAGGCGTGAGCCACCACACCCGGTTCAAAACTTTTAAAATAAATAGAACTATCTAGAATTCATTCTATCACATAGAATGCCAAATATTCGTCTGGGAAATGTAATAGAAGTGTTTCATTTCGTAACAGATTTTTGTTTCGAATTTTTACCAATTTGGGAGAAATTTTTAAATGTATTAACTTTAGTTAATATTTAGAATTTCATCTTCAGTAACTGAAAGTGGAGCATTCCTGTCAATGTTGTTAAAACCACAGTCAGGAAATTTGTTCAATGTGATTATTTGTCACTCGGTCAATTTGCAGAGTTGGCTCCCAAACTGATTTGCAGTAACTCGATGTAGCCAACATGAAGGACAGCAGAGGGCAACAAAGAGTCAATGGCCTTGGCAGGAAGGGAGCGGGCACATTTTGCCCATTGTGAGCATGTGCAAGGGGCAGTTTCATCTTCGTATACTTCAGTACTATTTTATTTTATTTCCTTTATTTTATATTTTTGGTAAGTGCATGGCCTTATCACATTTGAAGGTAATTCAGATTCTTAATCTATGATATCAGTTCAGGCTGGGTGCAGTGGTTCACGCCTGTAATCCCAGCACTTTGGGAGGCCCAGGTGGGTGGATCACCCGAGGTCAGGAGTTCGAGACCACCCTGGCCAATATGGTAAAACTCCGTCTCTACTAAAAATACAAAAATTAGTCAGGCGTGGCAGCATGTGCTTATAGTCCCAGCTATTAGGGAAGCTGAGACAGAATTGCTTGAACCCAGGAGGCGGAGGTTGCAGTAAGCTGAGATCATGCCACTGCACTCCAGCCTGGTGACAGAGCGAGTGGGCAACAGAATAAAACTCTGTCTCAAAAAAAAAAAAAAAAAGTCCAAAGTAGATTTTGTTAGTAATTTTATTCACCAAAAATCTATATACCAAAGCTAATGTTTTTTGTTTTAGTTTATTTATTCCAGCTTCTCCAAAGCAGAAAAAGCTAAGGTTTTAAAGAGAGAGATTTGGCCGGGCGTGGTGGCTCACACCTGTAATCCCATCACTTTGAGAGGCCGAGGTGGCTGGATCACAAGGTCAGGAGTTCGAGACCAGCCTGGCCAATATGGTGTAACCCCGTCTCTACTAAAAACACAAAAATTAGCCAGGCCTGGTGGCAGGCACATGCCTGTAGTCCCAGCTACTCAGGAGACTGAGGCAGGAGAATCGCTTTAACCTGGGAGGCGGAGGTTGCAGCGAGCTGAGATTGGGCCACTGCACTCCAGCCTGGATGACAGAGGGAGAGTCCGTCTCAAAAAAAAAAAGAGAGAGAGATTTAAAGGTGGCCTGGCAGCCCTTGGATGGTTTTCAGTACGTGCTACTCCATGATTTGAATCATTCTGTAATGCTCTCCACCCAGGAGAGGAACATTCCCAGCTGTGTTCTTGGCTTTAACAGAGCTCCTGAGGCTTGGAAACAAATAACCCAATTGATGCACAATTGAGAACGCAAACAGAGAAGAAATGATCCACTCTTACCTTCCCAATGAGTGAAGAGGCTGGATCAGGCACATCTTTGCATATCACACAATTCTCACTAATCGTTGGTTGAGAGTAAGCCAAATCCATTCATATTTACCGAGCCCATTAGCACATTAAAAGTTAAATATAAATGCACCTGGCAATGCCGTAACTACAACAGATATTTTAGGATGAAAGATACTCCCTGGAATAAGATCCATGCAAGAATGAAAGGAAATACCAAGAGCATTTAAGATGCAAAGATAAAAATTCAAGGCTTAGAGAAGGAAATTGGAATGGGTGCTACTGTGGCAGTGTTGGAGGATTATTGAGATCAGACCATGAAAAGTCTTGCCTGGGATTTGCACTTGAATCTAGGTGTGAGGAATCATATTTAAGAGTTTTGTTTTTTCCTTAGATTTCTCTACCCCTTAATTTACTGTTCCAGGGAGCAATGGCTATGTGTGATGGGTGGGAAGATTTACATAGGGATGGCCCTGACTGAGCAGATAGGACATATATCTCTGAATCTCTCCTCTTTACATCTAATCCTTTCCTTGTCATAGAGAGAATCTTGGAGGCTCCCAGTGAACCAGACAAGGCCAAACAGGATGTGCTGATGATGTCGATGACTGAAGAAAAACCCTTTTCCATCCAGGTATGGTAGCTCACACCTGTAATCTCAGCACTAGGGGAGGCCAAGTCAAAAGACTCATCTGAGCCTAGGAGTTCAAGACCAGCCTGGGCAACATAGCAAGATTCTGTCTCTATAAAAATAAATTTTAAAAAAACATAAACCTTTTCCGCAACCTCTCCTGCCTTCTTCTTTTTCTCCATTCCTGAGTTATCTTTCATTCCCCCATCATAGTCTGCAGGTTGAGAACCTCCTTGTTATTTTAGAAATGGTACACAAGAACAGAAGAGAGTTAGACAGAGGTCAAGTTATGGTGGTCTTTGTCGACTGGGATAACAATATAATATCTAGTAAGCAGCAATGCTTTGATTTGAAAATAGTATTTGTTTTACCACTAATGGTGAATAATATTGGGTCCATCAATGATATGAAGTTTCCTTTCAAAATAAATGTGCCATATTTTAAAAAATAACTCAATTTAAGGAAAAATTATTAAGTAATAGTATTACAAGGCTACTGCAGATACCCTTAGCATGATATACAAATGATTGAAGGTTAAGAAGCCATGACTTATTCCATTTGATCTGCAAATGTCACTCAATCACATTAACTCCTTCTCAGGACTTAAATGACCTGCATGTGTTAAAAAAAAAAAAAAACAAAAAAACACAAACGTTAGCCAGGCATGCTGGTGTGCAACTGTGGTCCAGCTACACAGGAGGCTGAGGTGGGAGGATCACTGGAGCCTGGGAAGTTGAGGCTGCACTGAACTGTGATCATGTCACTGTAATCCAACCTGAGCAACAGAGTGAGACCCTATCTCAAAAAAAAAAAAAAAAAGGATTTTGCCTGTTTTTCAGTCCGCAGCAACATTTGAGGGACAGTCAGTCGAAGCACACACCTTGCTTCCATCACAACGCAGTCTCCAGTTTCACGCGTCTCACTAGTTCACTTCCGTCTCACTGGCAGGCTCAGCCTCCTCCCTACCGTCTTTGATGATTAGAATTGCTCTAGATTCTGACCTTGCTCTCTTCTTTTCTTTTTTTATTTTATTTTTTGAGATGGAGTTTCACTCATGTCACCCAGACTAGAGTGCAGTGGTGTGATCTCGGCTCACTGCAACTTCTGCCTCCTGGGTTCAAGCAATTCTCCTGCCTCAGCCTCCCGAGTAGCAGGGATTACAGGTGCCCGCCACCATGTCCAGCTAATTTGTTTTTTGATTTTTAGTAGAGACAGGGTTTCACTGTGTAGACCAGGCTCATCTTGAACCCTTGACCTCAAGTGATCCACCTGCCTCGGGATCCCAAAGTGCTAGGATTACAGGTGTGAGCCACTGCACCTGGCCCCTTTCTTTTCTCACTAGATATTTTCTCCCCAGGCATCTCAGCAACACGCATGTCTTCAGCTGTCTTCCACATGAACTCCAGTTGCTTAAGCCATGAACCTAGAGCTGTTCCAATTTATGCCATGACTTTTGTAAGCCAAACTTCCATCTTTTCTTCACTAAACTACAATAGTGCTACCTCCAGTCTGTTCTTCACAGGCCTACCCGAACAATTTTTTCAAACTGCAAACTGAATCCATGATTCTCTGCTTAGGTGGTTTCAGTGGTTTGCACTGACGTTACAATAAAAATGACACCGCAGGGCCCCTGAGACTTCAGCCCCATTCTGCCTGACTCTCCTCCTGGAGGTCCTGGCCACAGGGGCCTCCCATACTTTCTTCTCTTCTCTCACTCTCTTTTTTCTTCTTTAACCAGTGGAGGTCTCTCTATGTTGCCCAGTCTGGCTTTGAATTCTGGGGCTCAAGCAATCATCCTACCTTGGCCTCCTGAGTAGTTGAGAGTACAGGCACATGCCAGCGTGCTGGCTTCTAGCACTTTCTTAAACACACCGTATCCCCTCTTTCTTTTTTCTTTTTGAGACGACGTCTCATGCTGTCACCTAGGCTGGAGTGCGGTGGCATGATCTCGGCTCACTGCAACATCAGCCTCCCGGGTTCAAGCGATTCTCCTGCTTCAGCCTCCCGAGTAGCTGGAACCACAGGAGCATGCCACCACACCCAGCTAATTTTTGTATTTTTAGTAAAGATGGGGTTTCACCATGTTGGCCAGGCTGGTCTCGATCTCCTGATCTTGTAATTCACCCGCCTCTCCCTCCCAAAGTGCCGGGATTACAGGTGTGAGGTGTGAGCCACTGTGCCCGGCCCATGTCCCCTCTTTCTAAAGCTATTACCATTGCCTCAAACACTGCCCTATGCGCCCTTCCCACCTCTTGCCATTGCCTTGCTTTGCCTGTTTAACACCATATACGCTCAAATATCACTTTAGAACTTCCTTGACCTTCATCTACATCAGCTAAGTCAGATCTGCTAATAAGTTATCTCCCAGCACCACAGACCACTCTTCATCACATATGGCACAGTGGAGTTCCTTTAATCATCATTTGCTGCCCCACTAAGCTGTAGGCTCCCTGCTTGATATAAGAGGTGGTGTTCGTTTTTTTTTTTTTATTTTGTGGTTGTTTTTTAGATGGAGTTTCCCTCTTGTCACCCAGGCTGGAGTGCAGTGGTATGATCTCGGCTCACTGCAACTTCCTCCTCCCAGGTTCAAGTGATTCTCCTGCCTCTGTCTCCCAAGTAGCTGGGATTACAGGCACCCACCACCATGCCTGGCTGATTTTTGTATTTTTAGTAAAGATGAGATTTCACCATGTTGGCCAGTCTGGTCTTGAACTCCTGACCTCAGGTGATCTGCCCGCCTTTGGTTCCCAAAGTACTGGGATCACAAGCACCTGCCACCATGCCCAGCTAATTTTTTTAGTAGAGACAGGGTTTCACCATGTTGGCCAGGCTGGTCTGGAACTCCTGACTTCAAGTGATCCACCCACCTCAGCCTCCCAAAGTGCTGGGATTATAGGTGTGAGCCACCATGCCCGGCCTAGTTCTTACTTTTCTGTTATATCCCCATAACCTCCTAGTACACCTGTCACATGGTAGATACTTTAAATATTTGGGGAGTTAAAAAATGAATAAATATTGTTGTGAAGCCAAAATAATTGTCTCCGTTTTTTTAAGAGATGAGGTCTTGCTATGCTGCCCAGGCTGGAAGATAACTTGTCTCCATTTTGACAGATAGAAAGCTGAGGTTCACTGGCAAGAAGTAACCTCCCAGAATCAGGGAGCTGAGACATGTGTGACTCAGCTTGCACTAAGGCTGGAGTCAAACCTGGTACGTTCCCAGGGCTTCAGAGTGCAGACCTTTGTGGGAGGTCACTGCTGCATCCTTCTCCAACCTCTGAAGATGCTAAAAGTAGGTTTCCTAGTAGACAACAGGACCAATACCTAGTCCCCTCCAGTGCTAGGCAGATCCCGAGCGCAACAGATACTGAAAACCAGAACTGCCTCTGGCTCTTGAAAAAAGGAATTTGACGACTGGCTGCCTCTAGGAAGGCCTGCAGTTTCTCCCCAGCCAGCTTCCAGACTCCCTCCACCCTTCACATTAGATTTTCCCCCCTTTTTCTACTTTCCTGTGTCTAAGGAATTAGTAAGCCCTTCACACCTCGCAATGTGAGAGCATCATTCTTCATGCTGGGTGGTGGCGTGGGAGTGGGATGTAAACACCTGCGGGGCTGAGTCACGGAGCAGGAGAAGCTGGGCTTTCTGGCAGTGGCTGGTGGGAGCTGGGGAAAAGGCCACAGCTCATTCCTCCTGGCAGGCAAGGATCTGGAAACAGCCCGCCAGGCCACAGTCTGGGTCACTTGGCCTTTCTTTCCAACGGTTGTACCTTTAAGAAAAGTGGTGGGAAGCTGGGTTATTTGTACTTTGGGGGAATCTCAGGCACGTAGTCTGATTTGAGAAGAAGTTGGGGTCCCTTTGGCATAAAGGATAGAGGTTTCTGTAGAGCACTAACCCTGGAGCTGCTAGGGGAATGTTTCAGGAAGTATTTTCCTTATGACGCCGAGGGTTCTATTTTAAGCCAACTTTTATTATTTATTTTTTTATTTTATTTTTATTTTTTTTGAGACATAGTCTTGTTCTGTCACCCAGGCTGGAGTGCAGTGGTTCTATCTCGGCTCACTGCAACCTCTGCTTCCCAGGTTCAAGTGATTCTCCTGCCTCAGCCTCCCGAGTAACTGGAACTACTAGCGCGCACCACCACGCCCGGCTGATTTTTTGTATTTTTAATAGAGACGAGGTTTCACCATGTTGCCCAGGCTGGTCTCAAACTCCTGACCTCGTGATCCCCCTGCCTCGACTTTCCAAACTGCTATCTCAAATGTGGCTATCTAAAGATAGCCACGTTTGGGTTCTAAAGATAGCTCACAGGCGTGAGCCACTGTGCCCGGCCTTAAGCCAACTTTTAAAATTCTAGAAAGAAGACCAGGCAGGTGGCTCTCGCCTATAATCCCAGCACTTTGGGAGGCCGAGTCAGGTGAATTGCCTGAGTCAGGAGTTCAAGACCAGCCTGGCCAACGTGGTCAAACCTTGTCTCTACTAAAAATACAAAAATTAGCCAGGTGTGGTAGCAGATGCCTGTAATCCCAGCTACTTAGGAGGCTGAGGCAGGAGACTCGCTTGAATCTGGGAGGCAGAGTTTGCAGTGAGCTGAGATCACCCCACTGCATCCCAGCCTGGATGACAGAGTGGGATTCCATCTCAAAAAAAAAAAAAAAAAACTCTAGAACAGAAAGCATTATATCGTAACGGGTTTCAGCGACATCAAGTCATAGGCTCAAACCTCACCAACTGAGTGATCTTCAGCAAAGTACTTCAACTCTCTGAGTTTCAGGTGTCTTTGGCTTTTCCAGAAAGATTAAGTAAGAAAGTGGAATAATCACGTCTTAATACTTAATATGTGTATGTGCTCCACAAAGATTAGTTTCCACCCCTAGCAAATGACTATACATGATAAAATTCAACAAATGAAGATAATGACAATGATGGTGAAGACAGTGGTGAGTGCAGAGTTAGGGCCCGGATCCCTTGTTCAGAACTGATGCACTGATCTCCCAGCTGTGGGGGTACTGGTGAACTGGGTGATAAATGGTGGAAGGAAGTCACTGGTGGCTTGAGAACTGAAGAAAAAGTAATTATAAAGACTATAGAATCACACAGCTACTACCAGGGGCTATTGACGCTTTCCAGAAAGTAAATGAAAGGCCGGGCACGGTGGCTCACGCTTGTAATCCCAGCATTTTGGGAGGCCGAGGCGGGTGGATCGTGAAGTCAGGAGTTCAAGACTAGCCTGGATAAGATGGTGAAACCCTGTCTCTACTAAAATTACAAAAATCAGCTGGGCATGATGGCAGGTGCCTGTAATCCCAGCTACTCGGGAGGCTGAGGCGGAGAACTGCTTGAACCTGGGAGGCGGAGGTTGCAGTGAGCCAAGACCGCACCACAGCACTCCAGCCTGGGCAACAGAACAAGACTCCGTCTCAAAAACAAACAAAAAAACCTAACCAAGCAAACAAACAAACAAAAAGAAAGGCTAAAAATGATTAATCATTAATTTTTTTTTCTTTTTTTTTTTTGAGACAGTCTCATTCAGTTGCCCAGGCTGGAGTGCAGTGATGTGATCCCGGCTCACTGCAACCTCCCCCTCCTGGGCTCAAGTGATTCTCCTGCCTCAGCCCCCAGGTAGGTGAGATTACAGACATGCACCACCACACCCATCTAATTTTTGTATTTTTTAATAGAGATGAGGCTGGTCTCAAACTCCTGGCCTCATGTAATCTGCTTGCCTCAGCTTTCCAAAGTGCTGGAATTATAGGCGCAAGCCACCACACCCAGCCCTGATCATCAATTCTTTAATTGAGGACATCATGTTGATCTAATCAGGTAAGCAAGGAATGAGAAGTCTTGTGGAAGCCTTGGCAAGACACACACACCCCAGAGGTAGGACATGAAACCCTGAGGGCCTCCTTGGCCGAGACTCATATTCGTTAGCTACAGGACAGAAAAAGCCAAGGATCAGGGTCAAAGCCCATTTACAGGAGTAATAGAACACCAGAGAAGGTCGATCTCAAGCTAGACATGTCTGCTATGCCAAGGTCAGGTCGCCAGTTGGGAAGTATTGGAACCTAAAATTTGGGATGGATAAATCTGGGTCAATGCACTTGAAAATCTTGAACCCCTTGAAAGACCCGGCCTGTTTTTGCCAGGGAAAGGTTAGTACTTCCCTCTTGCCTGAAGAGTATGCAGACTCATTTGCCTTACAAGACAATATGTATCCCTGCTTAGAATAAGCCTCACCTCTTCTTCTGGCCACGATGCTAACAACTAGTTTTAGGTTATAATATAACCTGGCTGCATAAATTGTGACCTATATTTGGTCATTAGCATAATGGCCAGCAGGAGAGGTGGTGCCTGTCTTCCTCTCATAGGAGATGCTGGATGGAGCCAATATGTACCCCCAAGTCCCAGAAGAGAACATGTGGACCTGGATTCTGAATGCCCTGGATGGGAGGCAAGAGTGGGGCGGGAAGGCATGGAACATGAAATAAGGGAAGGGAGAAGTTATTGATATAAGAGCATTTTCCCATCATATGGACTTTTTTTTTTTTTGAGACAGAGTCTCACTCTGTCGCCAGGCGCCAGGCTGGAGTGCAGTGGCACAATCTCGGCTCACTGCAACCTCCGCCTCCCGGGTTCAAGCAATTCTCCTGCCTCAGCCTCCCGAGTAGCTGGACTACAAGCACACGCCACCACGCCCAGCTAATTTTTGTATTTTTAGTAGAGACAGGATTTCACCATGTTGGCCAGGATGGTCTCGATCTTTTGACCTCGTGATCCGCCCGCCTCAGCCTCCCAAAGTGCTGGGATTACATGCATGAGCCACTGCGTCCGGCCCCATCATATGGACTTTATATCCTGGCAAGGAATTGAGAAGATGCTGTTATGCTAGGGTAGATCTTGGAAGCTCAGTCAAGCAGCAGCTCCAATTGCAGCTGCTTCCTCCAGATGTAGAATATCTGCTGGCAAATATTAGCATGGGCTCAGATGCCTGGCATCTGGTTCTTTATCTTGCAAATGCATTCTTTTTCATCCCTATCAAAAAGAACTAAAAACAGTTTGCGTTTACTTGGGACAGAAAATGATATAAATTAATAGACTTGTTCCAAGACTATGTTAATTCTCCTATTCTTTGTCATACTGTAGTCCAAAGAAAAACAGATCATCTGGACAGCCCAAATAACATGGCATCAGTCCACCCTGTTAACGACCATGTTGATCTCATCAGATGAGCAAGGAGTGAGAAGTGCATTGGAAGCCGTGGTAAGACACATGCATCCCAGAGGTGGAACACAAATTTTCCAATGACTCCGGGGGCTGCAAAATCAGCGAAGCTTCAGGGGTTCAGTGGTCTGTGCATGCCAGGACATCCTCTCCAAAGTAATGAAAAAATTATTGCATATCACGTCTTTCTTTCTTTTTTCTTTTTTTGAGACAGAGTCTTGCTCTGTTGCTGAGGCTGGAGTGCAGTGGTGCAACCTTGGCTCACTGCAACCTCCGCCTCCTGCCTCAGCCTCTCATGTAGCTGGGATTACTACGCCCAGCTAATTTTTGTATTTTTAGTTGAGACAGAGTTTTACCATGTTTAGCTCCTGCCTCAGCCTCCTGTGTAGCTGGGATTACAGGCATGCACCACCATGCCTGACTAATTTTGAATCTTTAGTAGAGATGGGGTTTCACCATGTTGGCCAGGCTGGTCTCAAACTCCTGACCTCAGGTGATCCACCCTCCTCAGCTTCCCAAAGTGCTAGTTTTACAAGTGTGAACCACCGCGCCTGGACACATCTTTCACCACAAAGATGGAAAAGTAATGCCTGATTGGCTTCTTTGGGTTCTAAAGATAGCCACATTTGAGAATTCTGCTTCAACTCATATTCCAGAGGACACAAAAGCTGCCAGCTTTAAGTTGGGCCAGAGTAAGGAAGAATTGTGTTGAAAGCAATCCTGCCACTTTCACCCTGTGACAAGGCAGACCTTATGTATAGAGGTAGGCATGATAGGAAAAGACGCTGTGTGGGTCTATGGTAAACCTCAATCTATGAATCACAACGTAGATTAAATGTAGTTACGCCATTTGCAGCAGAGAATGATTTATCTTTCAAAAAGTAGCTGACCATAGGCCGGGCGCGGTGGCTCACACCTATAATCCCAACACTGGGAGTCCGAGGCGGGTGGATTACGAGGTCAGGAGTTCCAGACCAGCCTGGCCAACATGGTGAAACCCCGTCTCTACTAAAGATTCAAAATTAGTCAGGCATGGTGGTGCATGCCTGTAATCCCAGCTACACAGGAGGCTGCGGCAGGAGATTCGCTTTAACCGGGGAGGTGGAGGTTTCGGTGAGCAGAGATCATGCCACTGCACTCCAGCCTGGCCAATAAGAGCTAAACTCTGTCTCAAAAAAAAAGGTCTGGGGAAGGGGCATAAGTATGGATCTGTGGGCACAGATATGAAGTGTAAAGATCTATGTATCACGTGTTCGTGCCCTACAGAGAACATCCACATGGAGGAGCACTGCAATTCGTCTAGTTGACCAGTTGACTTTGGCTACCATCACCTACTTCTCCCAAGACTGGAACAAGAAATGAATGAAGAAGTATCCATGGTGGCAGGGATAGAGGGTATGCATGGGCTCAGTGGCATGGACCCCAACTCACGAAGCCTGATGTAGCTACCAGGGCACTGTTGCCAAACGTCCAATCACTCAGCAACAGAGACCAGTGCTGAGGCCGTGATATACCACAGTCCTCAAGGAGACAACTTAGGGCCATGCACAGTGGCTCAAGCCTGTAATCCCAGCACTTTGGGAGGCTGAGGCAGGTAGATCACCTGAGGTCAAAAGTTCGAGACCAGCCTGGCCAACATGGTGAAACCCTGTCTCTACTAAAAATACAAAAAGTTAGCTAGGTGTAGTGGCTGGCACCTGTAATCCCAGCTATTTGGGAGGCTGAGGCAGGAGAATCGCTGGAACCTAGGAGGCAGAGGTTGCAGTGAGCCGAGATCGAGCCACTGTACCCCAGTCTTGGCAACAGAGTGAGACTCCGTCTCAAAATAAATAAATAAATGAATAAATAAAATTTTAAAAAAGGGACAACCTTGGCCTCATTCTACCCCCTGGAAGGGGTTGCATTACATTTTGCATGTAATTAACATGGCTTTCCTGCTTGCTGGACTTCAAGCTACATCACTCTGTATCTGGGCACTTTTCCCGGTTAGCAATTTGCATGCAGATGAATCTATTCAACTTTTATAAGCATGTACTATGTGCCAGGCTCTGTGCTAGCTACTGGGGATGCACAGATGAAGCCTTGCCCTCAGCCATGTAACAGCTATTATGGGCTTTTTAAAATCCTGCCTTGGAGTAGGATAGCAAAATTGCCATTTCTAAAACCATTTCACAAGTTAACTAAGGGGATTTTGAGCTCAAATGACTTCTTGTTTCAGTGGCTCATTTGGGACTGGGAACCAGAATCATTATTTCCTTTGATGGTCTGATTTTTTTTTTTTTTTTTTTTTTTTGAGACGGGGTCTCCCTCTGTCGCCAGGCTGGAGTGCAGCAGCACAATCGCAGCTCATTGCAACCTCCAACTCCCTGGTTCAAATGATTCTCCTGCCTCAGCCTCCTGAGTAGCTGGGATTATAGGCATGCGCCACCACCCAGCTAATTTTTGTATTTTTAATAGAGACAGGGTTTCACCATGTTGGCCAGGATGGTCTTGATCTCCTGATCTTGTGATCCACCCACCTCAGCCTCCCAAAGTGCTGGGATTACAGGCATGAGCCACTGTGCCTGGCCAGTTGGTCAGATTCTTTTTTTTTTTTTTTAATTTTTATTGTATTTTAGGTTTTGGGGTACATGTGAAGAACATGTAAGATTGTTGCATAGGTAATGTTTTCATCTCATGTTGACAGATAAATAAGTCTTACTGGTAAGTAGCTTTTTTTTTTTTTTTTTTTTTTGAGACAGAGTCTCACGCTGTCGCCCAAGGTGGACTACAATAGCGCCATCTTGGCTCACTGCAACCTCCGCCTCTTGGCCTCAAGTGATTCTCCTGCCTCAGCCTCACCAATAGCTGGGATTACAGGCACCTGCCATTATGCCAGGCTAAGTTTTGTATTTTTTTGTTTTTTAGTAGGGACAGGGTTTCACCATCTTGGTCGGGCTGGTGTCGAACTCCTGACCTCAAGCAATCCACCTGCCTCAGCCTCTGAAAGTGTTGGGATTACAGGTGTGAACCACTGTACATGGCCAGTAAGTAACATCTTAAAGGAGACTTGATGATAAAAGTAAAAATAAAATAGAATGAAATAAAGTTTGATTTTCAGCTGTCTACCTGGAGCTTGTGAGCACTGCCTTCCTATCCTGCGCATGTGAGCTAGACTGGGAGGTTCTGGAACTCTCTGCAACAGTAGGACCCCCTCTGTCCTGAATCTCAGAGCTCCCCCACTTTGAGAAGCTACAAAGACCAGAGCAGGTTTAACAAAGGAGTCAGGCAACATTCTGAAGCAGCCTTAAGAATCTCTCTCCTCTATAAAATGGACACATCTCTCTATCCTGCAGCAGTCTATTTTATTTTATTAATTTATTTATGAGACAGGATTTTGCTCTGTAACGCAGGCTGGAGTGCAGCAGTGTGTTTGTTCATGGCTCATTTCAGCCTTCACCTTCCAGGCTCAAGCAATCCTCCCTCCTCAGCCTCCCAAGTAGATGGGACCAAAGGCGCATGCCACCATGCCCGGCTAATTTTTAAATATTTTTGTAGAGACAGAGTCTTGCTATGTTGTCCAGGCTAGTCTTGAACTCTTGGGCTTAAGCAATCCTTCTGCCTGGCTTCCCAAAGTGCTGGGATTTTAGGCGTGAGCCACCACACCCAGCTAACCTCTTATTTTAGATGTACAAGTTTTACTTCCACATAGTTAGCGTTCCCAAATTTGCCTCTCCCTGTAATCAGAGCTTGTAGCCAGGAAGGATGAATGACAGCAGCCACAGGAAGTAAACTTGATCTATCCCAGTCACTCCCTGAGCCCCAGACACCTACACTTGCCAAGAGGCAATCTTATTTTTAATCACGTTGCAAGTGCTCACTTGAGCAGCACATATACTAAAATTGGAACGATACAGAGAAGATTAGCATGGCCCCTGGGCAAGGATGACACGCAAATTCGTGAAGTGTTACATATTAAAAAAAAAACAAAAACACATGTTGCAAAAGCTGAGTCACCTTAGGAAACTCCTCAGGAATGATTAAAATCATCCCAGAAAAGCATAGAGAGCAAGAAGAGAATCATGGGGGAGCCAGGGCAAAGCCAACATTAAGAATCAGAAAGGCCACTCATGGCTCTAAAATCTATACACGGCAAGGGCTGGATACGATGATAGTTACAAGCACTGGTGCTCCTTTCAGAGCCTCATCTGAAAGCTCCATTTGCATGTCGAGTCTTGCATTTTCACAAGATTACCTGCTACAGATAAGAGTGCAGACAGGGCCAGGCGTGGTGGCTCACACCTGTAATCCCAGCACTTTGGGAGGCCAAAGCAGGCGGCTCACAAGGTCAGGAGATCGAGACCATCCTGGCTAACACGGTGAAACCCCGTCTCTACTAAAAATACAAACATTAGCCGGGCTTGGTGGGGCGTGCCTGTAGTCCCAGCTACTCAGGAGGCTGAGGCAGGAGAATCACTTGAACCCAGGAGGCGGAGGTTACAGTGAGCCAAGATCATGCAACTGCACTCCAGGCTGGCGACAGAGTGAGATTCCATCTCAAAACAAAACAAAATAATGCACACAAGTTTTGTGAGCGAGTCTATTCACATTTTATAGAAATGAGGACATATCTTAATCACCGTTAGGGACAGGCTGCCTCAGAAAACCCCCTCTGCACAAGCTGACCCCTTCCCCCAACTCTGCTTGCTCTGCAGCTGCATTCCTGACCCCTACCTAGGCGCCACATCAAGGCTGCCAGCAGAGCCTGATCACAGCCATCCGGCAGCTTGAGGGAGGACAGGGAAGACAAATGTTGGTTATCCATACTTGTAAATTCCTGTTTGACACATATCTGTAAAAAATCCTGGTTTCTCTCTTTTTTAAAAACTGCTGCCACAAAAGTCACAGGATGATGTATTGTAGGTCTGTAACAAGTTGACAAACTATCTCTGTGCCTGTTACCAGCGGATCGACAACTTCAGTCCTGAAACTCCCTTATACCCCTCTCACCCCATATAAACCCCTCGTTTTGTAAGCTCGGGGCTGCCTCCTCTGATGGTTATGGAGCAGCCCAGCAGGTTAATAAAACTTGACTTGCCTGACTTTGGGCCTATTCTCCTTTCTCTCGGCCACCCTTACAATCACATCTATCAGATGTCCGACCTTGAGAATGGGTTGTCTTTCGGGCTCTGAGGAGCAGTGGGCCTGCAAAGGAGGGAGAGGTGGCAGCAGGGCCCAAGAACAAAGGTCAGAGGACAGGGGGAAGAATCCAAACAACGTGGTGTCTTGAAATCAGAAAGAGAGTTTTCAGAATGAGAAAAGAAAACGTTGGCCGGGCATGGTGGCTCATGCCCATAATCCCAACGCTTTGAGAGGCCGAAGCAGGAGGATCCCTTGAGGCCTGGGAAACATAGCAAGACCTTGTCTCTACAAAAAATAAAAAATTAATTAACCAGGTGTGGTGATGCATGCCTGTGGTCCCAGTTACTCGGAAGGCTGAGGTGGGAGGATAGCTTGGGCCCAGGAGGTCGAGGCTGTGATGAGCCATGATCATACCAGTGCACTCCAGCCTGGGCAACAAAGTGAAATCCTGTCTCAAAAAAGTGAGGAGGAGGAGGAAAAAGAGGAGGAGAAGAGAAGGAGGAGGAAGAAGAAGGAGGAGGAGGAAGAAGAAGAAAGAAAGAAAAGAAAGAGAGAGAAAGCAAGAAAGAAAAGAGGCTGGTCCTATGGCAGTGGGTTATCAGAACTTATTAACATTAGTGTCACTAAAGTTGGTATACAACTCCCCACTGCTAAATTTGACTGGCTTTAAAAAAAAAAAAGAAAGAAAGAAAGAAAGAAAGAAGGAAGGAAGGAAGGAAGGAAGGAAAGAAGAAAGAAAGAAAAAGAAAGGAAGAAAGAAAAAGAAAGAAAAGAAAGAAAGAAAGAAAGAAAGGAAGGAAGGAAGAAAGAAAGAAAGAAAATAAATGGGCAGGATGCAGTGGCTCAAGCCTGTACTCCCAATACTTTGGGAAGCTAAGGTGGGAGGATCACTCAAGCCCAGGAGTTCAAGACCAGTCTGGGCAACATAGTGAGACCCTTGTCTCTAAAAAAACCTTTTTTTGAAAAGGAAAAAGGGGCCAATTCCAAATGTTGAAGGATCGAAGATGAAATAATAAAGTAAGGACTAGAAAGAGTGCTTGTGTGTGTGATCGCTGACCTGCCAGGAGCATTGCATGAGTGTTGGGACAAACTCCAGATGGGAGGAGTTGAAGGAGTGAAGAGGCGGTGAGCTGAGTGGAAAGTGTGAGCTGGGACAGCCCTTTCAAAAGGTTCCAGGAAGTACCAGCAGAGTGGGCCGGGCTCTGAGCTCCACCAGCGTGAGTGAGGTGAGAGAACCCCCATTTGCTGAGTTCCAGCTGAGTCATCCCATACGCGTGGGTGCATCATATAGATTTCCTCATTTGATCGTTTCACAACCCTATGAGGCAACCGAAAACATATCCGTTCTGCTAACAAATAATACGAGTGTCAAAGAAGTTTGCTTTCTTTTGTTTTATGTTTTATATTTGAAGTGGGGTCTTGCTCTGTTGCCCAGGCTGGAGTGCAGTGGTGTGATCTCAGCTCACTGCAACCTCTGCCTCCTGGGTTCAAGTGATTCTTTTGCCTCAGCCTCCCAGGTAGCTGGGATTACAGGTGTCTGCCACCACGCCAGCTCTAATTTTTGTATTTTTAGTAGAGATGGGGTTTCACCCTGTTGGCCAGGCTGGTCTCGAACTCCTGATCTTAAGTGATCCACCCACCTCAGCCTCCCAAAGTGCTGGGATTACAGGCATGAGCCCCTGAGCACAGCCTGTTAATATTTGTTGTAGAGACAGGGGTCTCATTCTGTTTTCCAGACCAGTGTCTAACTCCTGTCTTGAAGCAGGAGTTCAGCCTCCCCAAGTGCTGGGATTAGAGATGTGAGCCACTGCACCCACCCAGTTTTTTGTTTATTAAAATATTAGTAGGCTGGACATGGTGGCTCAAGCCTGTAATCCTAGCACTTTGGGAGGCTGAGGGAGCAGGATCATTTGAGTCCAGGAGAAGGATTGTTTGAGTCCAGGAGTACGAGGCCACCCTAGGCAACACAGGAAGACCCCATCTCTACAAATAATTTTGAAAATCAGCCAGGCATGGTAGTATGAGCCTATGGTCCAGCTACTTGGGAGGCCGAGGCAAGAGGATCACCTGAGCCCAGAAGGTTGATGCTGCAGTGAGCTGTGATCATCCCACAGCACTCCACGCTGGGCAACAGAGTCAGAATCTGTCTCAGAAACACAGCAAAACCAAAAAGAAATGAAAATGTCGATAGATAGACCTCCTAATGAAGCGAGGGGCACTCTTGCTCCAGCTGTTCTCCACAGGACTGTTCCTATTTCCTTCCCCAGAATCTGTGTAACATCCATAGTATGTGGCTTTGGTCACCTCCCAGCCACTTGTGTCCACCCCATTGCCAGAGGAGCACTGGCCAGGATGATGATGCAGTCAGACGACACCCCAGACACTGCTCCCCTCAAAATGGCTTTCAACCCAGAAGAAAAGCAAAGCAAAGCCTGGGTGCGGTGGCTCATGCCTGTAATCCCAGCACTTTGGGAGGCTGAGGCAGGTGGATCACCAAGTCAGGAGTTCCAAAAAAAAAAAAAAGAAAGAAAGAAAGAAAAGGCCAGGCGTGGTGGCTCATGCCTGTAATCCAAGCACTTTGGAGGCCAAGGTGGGCGGATCACCTGAAGTTGGGAGTTCAAGTCCAGCCTGACCAACATGATGAAATCCCGTCTTATAAAAAAAAAAAAAAAAAGGGGGGGAGTTCCAGATCAGCCTGGCCAATATGGTGAAACTCCATCTCTACTAAAAATACAAAAATTAGCTTGGCATGGTGGCAGGTGCCTGTAATCCCAGCTACTTGGGAGGCTGAGGCATGGGAATTGCTTGAATCCAGGAAGCAGAGGTTGCAGTAAGCCAAGATCGTGCCACTACATTCCAGCCTAGTGACAGAAAAAAAGAAAAGGCCTCCAGGGGTGCAACGCACTCCCCACCGGCTGCAGCCTGACACGCTGCACGGCCCCCCAGTCTCCCACGGCCACTCCCCCAGGCATGGCACAGGGCCTCGCCTCACTATGGCAGCAGCACGGCACAGCACGCTCGACTTCACGCTTGGCGCCAAAGCTGATGGTGAGACCATTCTAAAACGCCTCCAGTCCATTTTCCAGGAGGAGGGGATGGCGGAGTCAGTGCACACCTGGCAGGACCATGGCTATTTAGCAACCTTCACAAACAAGAGTTACGACAGTGACGCGCAAGGCAAAGAAGAGATCGACAGTATTTTGAACAAAGTAGAAGAATGAAAGAATTGAGTCAGGATAGTACTGGACGGGTGAAACGATTACCACCCATAGTTCGAGGAGGAGCCATTGACAGATATTGGCCCACCGCTGATGGGCGCCTGGTTGAATATGACATAGATGAAGTGGTGTATGACGAAGATTCGCCTTGTCAAAATATAAAAATTCTACACTCAAAACAGTTTGGAAATATTCTCATCCTCAGTGGGGATGTTAATTTGGCAGAGAGTGATTTGGCGTATACCCGGGCCATAATGGGCAGCGGCAAAGAAGATTACACTGGCAAAGATGTACTCATTCTGGGAGGCAGAGATGGGGGCATATTGTGTGAAATAGTCAGACTAAAACCAAAGATAGTCACTATGGTAGAGATTGACCAAATGGTGATCGATGGATGTAAGAAATATATGCGAAAAACGTGTGGTGATGTCTTAGGCAATCTTAACGGAGACTGCTATCAGGTTCTAATAGAAAACTGTATTCCGGTATGGAAGAGGTACGCCAAAGAAGGGAGAGAATTTGATTATGTGATTAATGATTTGACAGCTATTCCAATCTCCATGTCTCCAGAAGAAGATTCCACATGGGAGTTTCTCAGACTGATTCTTGAGCTATCAATGAAGGTATTGAAACAGAGGCTGGGCGTGGTGGCTCACGCCTGTAATCCCAGCACTTTGGGAGGTCGAGGTGGGTGGATCACTTGAGGTCAGGAGTTCAAGATCAGCCTGGCCAACATGGTGAAACCCCGTCTCTTAAAAAAAATAATAATAAATAAAAATTTTAAAAGTATTGAAACAAGATGGGAAATATTTTACACAGGAGAACAGTGTCCATCTGACGGAAGTGCTGTCGCTTTATGAAGAACAGCTGGGGCGCCTGTATTTTTTTTTTTTCAGTCTCCATAGAGACTGTCAAAAATTGATAGTGCCGACTATATTGCAAGTTGTCACAGCGGGGTATTGGGAAAAGTTTTCAATTAGCAATAATCGCGCCTCAGATAAACCTCACTGGCTATGATACTGCCACTGCACAAAGCTGGGGCGCCTGTATTGTCCTGTGGAATTCTCAAAGGAGATTGTCTGTGTTCCTTAATACTTAGAATTGTGAGTATTTTACACTGTTTGGAAGAAAGCGAAATCTTGAAGCTAAATATCCCCTAATCACACATGCTGCAAATAGCCTTCCTGACCTCCATATGCTGTACATGACATGGAAGTGAGTTAGGCAATTGATTGTGAATTCCTTAAAGTTTTCCTTTTTTAAAAATTATTTTTTTTAATTTAAAAAAGAAAATGGAGGCCGGGCGTGGTGGCGCACGCCTGTAACCCTAGCACTTTGGGAGGCCAAGGTGGGTGGATCACCTGAGGTCAGGAGTTCAAGACCAGCCTGGCCATCATGGTGAAACCCCATCTTAAAAAATAAATGAATTTTAAAAAATAAAAAAATAATTTAAAAAAAGCAAATGGAAAATGTATATTTTGATGAAGTTAGGGTGTTTTTTTTTGAAAGTCAGCTGAAGGATGGTTAGACAGCACAGTGAAGAATGCTAAATGTCCTGACTCCCCCACCCCCAGAATATGATTTTTGTTCCTTTTTATTTCTCTATGGGCTTTTTTTGGTTTTGGTTTTGGTTTTGGTAGATCATCAATTTGGATGTTTGGAGGAATGAACATCGTTGTTTTGTGCTGGAGGGAAGATGTTGATGATGTTTCTTTCCCCAAAAATTGACTTAGATATGAAAATTTGGTGCTTATAAGAGAGAGTTAAGAAAATGAATAGGAATTGCTTCAATTAAAATTACAAAAGAGACAAAAAGAAAAGAAAAGAAAAAAGTGATCCAGGCCGGGCGCAGTGGCTCACGCCTGGAATCCCAGCACTTTGGGAGGCAGAGGCGAATGGACCACGAGGTCAGGAGATCGAGACCAGCCTGGCCAACATGGTGAAACCCCATCTCTACTAAAAATACAAAAATTAGCTGGGTGTGGTGGCGCACGCCTTTAGTCCCAGCTACTGGGGAGGCTGAGGCAGGAGAATCGCTTGAACCCGGGAGGTAGAGGTTGCAGTGAGCCACGATAGAACCACTGCACTCCAGACTGTCAACAGAGCAAGACTGTTTCAAAAAAAAGAGAAAAGAAAAGAAAAAAAAAGATCCAGCCCGCTCCTCTGCCTGAAAGATAATAGATTCTGTAAGTGTCGCTACATTTTGTTTTTTCCCCAGTGCATTTTTCTGTAACCTCCTTCATCTCTATTACATCTGAGAGGCAAGCCTGCTTGGTGTGGATCGCAATCTCCACGCCCCAACTCAGAAAGCCAAACACAAGGCAGTTAGGAAGCACCTCAAAGCCCTTATAATAACTGGCCAAGCACCACAACTGGGGTTTATTTTCTCCTGGCCCCAATTGACTGCTATTTCCTTTTCCCTCTGCCTTCAGCATTCAGACCAGAATACACATAAAGCTTCTTGGGATTTTGAAGATTTAGGGGGCCAGGCATGGTGCCTGTCTTGACCTCCCAAAGTGCTGGGATTACGCCTATAATCCCAGCACTTTGGGAGGTCAAGACGGGCAGATCATCCGTGGTTAGGAGTTCGAGACCAGCCTGACCAACATGGAGAAAACCTGTCTCTACTAAAAGTACAAAATTAGCTGGCCATGGTGGCACATGCCTATAATCCCAGCTACTCGGGAGGCTGAGGCAGGAGAATCGCTTTTACCTGGGAAGCAGAGGTTGCAGTGAGCCAAGATTGTGCCATTGCATACCAGCCTGGGCAAAAAGAGCAAAACTCTGTCTCAAGAAAAACTAAACTAAACTAAAATAAATAAAGATTTGGGGGAGCCAAGGCTTGGGGAAGTGAGGGGGAGATACATACGCTAAGGATCAGTGGCAGGCACTGTGCTCGCTGCTTTACAGAAACCAGTTCACTTAAGCCTTGCATAACCATTCTGAGTTACAGATTACCATAACCACTAAAAGCCATATTTAGTAAAGTGAAGCCATGTATCCAAGATCAGAAATTAAGGTGCATAGGTGAGAGGGCCAGGCTTGAAACCAGCTTTGCCTGGCCTTAGAGTCTGGGCTGCCCCTGGAGATTGGCCAGTCTGGATTGGATCCCCGCTCAGTTTGCATTCTGGCTGAATGATCTAGACCTCAGCAGTGAGCATCCCGCCTGCCCCTCCCACCTACAAGGCAACTGGGAAAGTTTACATGAGACTGCAGATTTGAAGAGTACTTTAGCGGCCAGGTGCAATGGCTCACATCTGTAATCCCAACACTTTGAAAGGTCGAAGTGGGCGGATCACCAAGTCAGGAGTTCAAGACCAGCCTGGCCAATGGTGAAACCCCATCTCCACTAAAAAAAAAACAAAAATTAGCTGGGCATGGTGGCTTGTGTCTCTAATCCCAGTTACTTGGGAGGCTGAGGTAGGAAAATTCCTTGAACCGAACCCAGGAGGCGGAGGTTGCAGCAAGCGGAGATTGCGCCACTGCACTCCAGTCTGGGCTACAGTGTGAGACTCCATCTCAAAAAATAAAAAGAAAGAAAGAAAGGTACTTTAGTGCAGAACACTGCATACCTGCTGCTTAATATTCACACCTGATGGCATGCCTCCTTTTTAAGACAGGGAAAGAGGATGAGGCCACTTATCTCTTCAGTGATGCCATCATTTTTATTTTTTATTCATTTATTTTTTAATTTTTTTTGAGATGGAGTTTCGTTCTCGTTGCCCAAGCTGGAGTGCAATGGCGTGATCTCAGCTCACTGCAACTTCTACCTCCCTGGTTCAAGTGATTCTCCTGCCTCAGTCTCCTGAGTAGCTGAGATTACAGGCACGTGCCACCATACCCAGCTACTTTTTGTATTTTTAGTAGAGATGGGGGTTTCACCATGTTGGTCAGGCTGGTCTTGAACTCCTGACCTCGTGATCCACCTACCTCGGCCTCCCAAAGTGCTGAGATTACAGGCGTGAGCCACCTCATGCTGCCTATATTTTTAGTAGAGACAAGGTTTTGGTATGTTGGCCAGGCTGGTCTCAAACTTCTGACCTCTGGTGATCCCCCAGCCTTGGCCTGCCAAAATACTAGGATTACATGCGTGAGTCACCATGCCTGGTGCAAGGGATTAATTTCTAAGGCCTTGTGATATTGAGAAATATACGTTTCGTTTTCATCAAATTTCCTGGCATACAACTTCTAAAAATTCTTGGAATTTTCTTTGTTTGTTTTTGTTTTTGAGACAAAGTCTCACTCTGTTGCCCAGGCTGGAGTGCAGTGGCACAATTTCAGCTCACTGCAACCTCCACCTCCTGGGTTCTCATGACACTCCTGCCTCAGGATCCTGAGTAGCTGGGATTATAGGCACCCACTATCACGCCTGGTGAGTTTTTGTATTTTTAGTGAAGACGGGGTTTCTCCATCATGGCCAAGCAGATCTGGGACTCCTGATTGCAGGTGATCCACCTGCCTTGGCCTCCTAAAGTGCTGGGATTACAGGCATGAGTCACTGTGCCTGGCGATAAGTGTCTTTTTTTAAGGTTCATCAATTGACTGATGGCTGGCAGTCCCTGGGTAGATTCTGGATTGGAGCTGGTCCCCAGAAAGACAAAGGTGAGATTAGCGGGTTGGAATTTTTAGCCCCACCTCCAGTATCTGGGGAGGGTAGAGGGGTTGGAGGTTAAATTGATGATCAGTGGGCAATGGTTTAATCAATCTTGCCTATGTAATAAAACCTCCAAAAAACCCCCAAAGACCTAGGGTTCTGAGAGCTCCTGGATTGCTGAACACGTGGAGGTTCCCGGAGAGTGGCTTGCCCTTTCCCCCATACTGCGCCCTAGGCATCTCTTCATCTGTATCGTTTGTGATATCCTCTAAAATAAACCAATGAATATGTTTCCCTGAGTTCTGTGAGTCTTTCTAGCAAATTAATGGAACCCAAGGTGGGGGCTGTGGGTAACCTGACTTATATCCCATAGATTGGAAGCACAGGTAAAACGACCTAAGGCCTGGGCACAGTGGCACTCACGCCTGTATCCCAACACTTTGGGAGGCTGAGGTGGGCGAATCACAGGGTCATGAGTTCGAGACCAGCCTGGCCAACATGGCGAAACCCCGTCTCTACTAAAAATACAAAAATTAGCCAGGCATTGTGGCATATGCCTGTAATCCCAGCTACTTGGGAAAGAATTGCTTGAACCCAGGAGGCAGAGATTGCAGTGAGCCAAGATCGTGCCACTACATTCCAGCCTGGGCAACAGAGCAAGACTCTGTCTCAAAAAAACACACACACAAACAAACATGCCGGGCACGGTTGCTCACGCCTGTAATCCCAGCACTTTGGGAGGCCGAGGCGGGCGGATCACCTGAGGTCAGGAGTTCGAGACCAGCCTGGCCAACATAATGAAACCCCAACTCTATTTAAAAAAAAAAAAGAAAAAGAAAAAGAAAACAAAAGCAAAAACAAACAAACACAATTGGGGCTTGCGATTGGCATTGAAAGTGAAAGACAGTCACGGTGGCTCACACCTGTGATCCCAGCATTCTGGGAGGCCAAGGTGGGTGGATCACAAGGTCAAGAGATTGAGACCATCCTGGCCAACATGGTGAAACCCTGTATACTAAAAATACAAAAATTAGCTGGGTGTGGTAATCGGCACCTATAATCCCAGATACTCAGGAGGCTGAGGCAGGAGAATCACTTGAACCCAGGAGGCGGAGGTTGCAGTGAGCCGAGATCATGCCACTGCACTGCAGCCTGGCAACAGAGCAAGACTCCATCTCAAAAAAGAAAAAAAAAAAAAGAAAGTAGGGGACAGTCTTGTGGGATAGAGCCCTCAGCCTGTGGGATCTGATGCTGTCTCCAGGTATTTACTGTCAGGGTTGGACTGGAGGACGCCGAGCTGGTGTCTGCTGCAGAACTGATTGCTTGGGGTATGAGGAACCCCCCCTGCCCCTGCCACACACACACAAGCACACACATATAGTGTCAAAAGTGATCTGTGTTGTGAGACTATAGGAGAAATGGAGTTTGTTTCCCCTATGTATGACCAGAGGCCCATTTTCTTAACTCTAAAAGGGAGATCTTGGGGGCAATTGTCCTTCCTTCCTTCTTTTATCCCAGAGAAAACTACGTGACAAAATATACCTACCAGAGTGTAGTACTTGGACTTCCTTGTGACAACTCTGGGTTTGTTTGGGTTTTTGCTTGTTTGTTTGAGATGGAGTTTCTTTTTTTTTTTTTTAAAGATGGGGTTTCACCATGGTGGTCAGGCTGGTCTTGAACTCCTGACCTCAGGTGATCCACCCACCTCGGCCTCCCAAAGTGCTAGGATTACAGACGTGAGCCACCGTGCCCGGCCTGAGATGGAGTTTCACTCTTGTTGCGCAAGTTGAAGTGCAATGGCTGGACCTGAGCTCACTGCAACCTCCATCTCCCGGGTTCAAGTGATTCTCCTGCCTCAGCCTCCCAAGTAGCTGGTGTAAGGCTTATTGCCGAGTTTAAAATGAGGAAACTGAGGCCAGTATAAGAAAAATTAAATTCCAGTTTATTCAGCCCCTGGGCGAGGTTCTACGGTACCGGGGAAAGGGGCCAGAGAAGTCGCACTGACTTCCTGGGACGTGGGGTTTTTATAGCTTTAGGGAAAGAGGAGTGGCTGAATATTCTAATTGGTTGCAGGGGAGCGGGATGGAGATGGGGCGGGCTGCTATTGGTGGGTAGATTGTCAGGCAGGTTTTTCTAATACGAGATCCGGCTAGGGTTGCATCAGCGGGATCCTTTCAGGGGAACATGTGCTCGGAGGTAGGTGCCATATGCAGGGGCCGTTGCCGCGTGCAGAGTTAGGTGCTGGGTGCAGAATAGGTGGGTGTGTCCGGCCTCCTGGCGGGGCAGCCGGCCTTACAGCTGGGATTATAGGCTCCTGCCACCACATCTGGATAATTTTTGTATTTTTAGTAGAGACAGGGTTTCAGCATGTTGGCCAGGCTGGTCTCGAACTCCTGACCTCAGGTGATCCACCCACCTCAGCCTCTTAAGTGCCGGGATTACAGTCATGAGCCACTGCGCCCAGCTGACAACTCTGGGTTTTAATCCAAACTGCATCTCTCGCTAGCTGTGTGCCCTCGACCAAATCGTTGTTTCACCTTTCTTTTCTTTCTTTTTTTTTTTTTTTGAAACAGAACCTTGCACTGTTGCCCAGGCTAGAGTGCAGTGGCGCAATCTTGGCTAACCTCCACCTCCCAGATTCAGGCGATTCTCCTGCCTCAGCCTCTCGAGTAGCTGGGATTACAGACACTCGCCACCATGCCCAGCTAATTTTTGTATTTTTAGTAGAGACAAGGTTTCACTATGTTGGCCAGGCTGGTCTCAAACTCCTGACCTCCTGATCCACCTGCCTCAGCCTCCCAAAGTGCTGGGATTACAGGTGTGAGCCACTGCGCCCAGCCTCACTTCACCATTCTTAGTATAGGTTACCTTCTGTGAAAAGGGCACGGACCATGGTGAGAATTACACAGCACACTTCAGGCTGAGGTGGATCCATCTTGGAGTCCCCTCAAGATGATTCTCTACTGAAGTACAGAAACGTCGCCAGCATAAGGCAGTTTTACATCCCCACAGTCTGCTGCCTAGCCAATGATTATATTACAAACCCTAATTTCTTTTGCAAAGAAACATCTTGAACTGGTCGTGAATAAAGTGGCTTTTCTCTGACCAGCAAGTAGGTGGCGATTCCATTTCCACCAGAACTGACCTCGTGCTGCTCAGAGAGGGGGAGGAGGGAGAGCAGAGGCCTGATGTCACTCAGCTCTACATAAGGACCTCCTGCAGGCTCCTGCAGGCAGTTTGGGAGCAGCTGGAGGAATGAGTTAGTTTCCTGGTTGCAGGACTTTTTTTCTTCTTTTCTTTTCTTTTTTAAAACAGACACAGCTGTTGAGTGAAATGCCGCCTCCACAGAAAATCCCAAGTGTCAGACCTTTCAAGCAGAGGAAAAGCTTGGGTAAATTTCTTGGAGTACCTTTCTGGGTTATTCAAAAGAGAGGAGAGGACCTGGCTTTCTCTTGATGTTTGCTTATTCTCTTGTGCTTGAAATATTCACAGCAATCAGACAAGAGGAAGTTGCTGGAATCCGGGCAAAGTTCCCAAACAAGATCCCGGTAAGACATCATTGTACTTCCCTTGTAGGGGGTGGGGTTCTGATCCTGTTCTTTGAAAAAAACCAAGACCAGCCAACAACTTCCCTCTCTCTGTTCCAAAATCCTAAGACTCAGAGAACTCTGAGTCACATTCTTAAGGACTGACACTCTTGACAGGTGATAGTGGAGCGCTACCCCAGGGAGAAGTTCCTGCCCCTGCTGGACAAAACCAAGTTCCTGGTCCCGCAGGAGCTGACCATGACCCAGTTCCTCAGCATCATCCGGTAGGTGGCGCAGAGCGTGCCCGGGAGGAAGGTGTGGGGGGTGTGCCGGGGCTGTTCTGTTTCCTTTGTTAGGTGGTTTTATTTTGGGGGTGGGGGTATGTTAGGGGAAGAGAGGAAGGAGATTTTTTTGAAGTCATCTTTTAGATTCACTAGTGCCCTGAAAAGATGCTCTTAGAATTACTCTATTTTAAAGCCGGGTGCACTGACTCATGCCTGTAATCCCAGCACTTTGGGAGGCTGAGGTTACGAATTCAAAACAAGCCTGGCCAACATGGTGAAACCCCAACTCTACTAGAAATACAAAAATTAGCCGTGCATGGTGGTGCAGCCTGTAATGCCAGCTGCTCGGGAGGCTGAGGCAGGAGAATCGCTTGAACCTGGGAGGCAGAGGTTGCAATGAGCTGAGATTGCACCATTGCACTCCAGCCTGGGCAACAAGAGTAAAACTCCATCTCAAAAAAAAAAAAAGAGAGAGAGAGAATTACTTTATTTTATTTTATTTTATTTATTTATTTTTTAAAGATGGGATTTCACCATGTTGGTCAGGCTGGTCTTGAACTCCCGACCTCAGGTGATCCGCCCACCTTGGCCTCCAAAATGCTTGGACTACAGGCATGAGCCAACACGCCTGGCCCGCAATAGCTATTTTTTTACACAAAGATATCTGTATAATTGTCAGGGACCAAATCTTTGGGGTTATTTTGGGAGGAGTTATCTGGGTGTAAAATGAATTGGATTCTGGTCACTCCCATCTCCCACTGCTGCATGGACATAGCCCACCTGAAGGCTCAAAGCTCTGAGATAGGAATGGGGGGGGGGGCTGTGCCCACTTCACCAATTAGAGCACCTGGAAGAAGTGTGCTTAAAGTGAGACCAAGCCTTCACCTAGGCACCTACGTTTTCACACTGCCATCTGCTCCAAGATGACTGGGGACTCAGATTGTCCTTGGCATTTAAAGCGTGTTCAACCGAATGTGGCTGCCTTCCTATCTCCTTGATGTGAGGGCAGGAATAATACAGGAAGGAAAGGGCACACTTCAAGGCAGGAGATCTCTTCCAAGCGTCATCCTAGGCTGTTCAACAGTGACATGCCAGGCTGGGCGCAGTGGCTCGCGCCTGTAATCCCAGCACTTTGGGAGGTCAAGGCAGCTGGATCACCTGACGTCAGGAGTTCGAGACCAGTCTGGCCAACATGGTGAAACCCTGTATCTTCTAAAAATACAAACATTAGCTGAATGTGGTGGCACATACAGGAGAATCTGTTGAACCTGGGTGGTGGAGGTTACAGTGAGCCGTGATCATGCCATTACACTCCAGCATAGGCGACAGAGTGAGTGAGACTCTGTCTCAAAAAAAAAAAAAAGTGAGATGCCATAGAGACTATATATCACTTTTGTACCTCTGGGGAAACAGCTTTAATTTCATAGCAAACATAAGTTATTTACTTAGCTTTTTTTTTTTTTTGAGATGGAGTCTGGCTCTGTCACCCAGGCTGGAGTGCAGTGGTGTGATCTTGGCTCACTGCAACTTCTGCCTCCCAGGTTCAAACAATTCTCTGCCTCAGCCTCCCAAGTAGCTGGGATTACAGGTGCCTACCACCACGCCTGGCTAATTTTTGTATTTTTAGTAGAGATGGGGTTTCACCATCTTGGCAAAGCTGGACTTGAACTCCTGACCTTGTGATCCACCCTCCTCAGCCTCCCAAGGTGCTGAGATTACAGGCCTGAGATGCGATGCCCAGCTTGCTTAGTATGTTCGTGTTGTCATCTTTCCCTGCCATGTGTCCTCGTCGTATTTTATCCGTGGAATGACCTCACCCTTTTGACCCAACTGGGACGCCTTGTAGTTTCTAAATCTCAGGGAAGAAGGAGGGAGCAATTCACTCTTCTTGAGTGTCATGATGCTGTAGATCCCTGGGCTGCCTCGCAGGTCACCCCCTCACCACCCTCCTGCCCATCCCAGGAGCCGCATGGTCCTGAGAGCTACGGAAGCCTTTTACTTGCTGGTGAACAACAAAAGCCTGGTCAGCATGAGTGCAACCATGGCAGAGATCTACAGGGACTACAAGGATGAGGACGGCTTCGTGTACATGACCTACGCCTCCCAGGAGACGTTTGGCTGCCTGGAGTCAGCAGCTCCCGGGGATGGGAGCAGCCTTGAGGACAGACCTTGCAATCCTCTCTAGCCCACGTGGGGAAGAACAGCTGCTCTGATAGACACATCAGACGCTGGCAGAAGGGATTGGTTTTCTCCTGTATGTATTTGGAGGAGTCTGAGAAGCAGGGATGCTGGGAGTGATCGGGTCCAACCAGTGGCAGCAGAGTGGTGGCTCTTCCTAGTTAAGTTTTTGTGCTCCATGCTCTTGTGTTCTTCTAAGAAAAATGTGGGCTGCTCTTGAAAGTTTTGTAATTATAACTTTTTTTTTTTTTTTTTTTGAGACAGGTTCTTGCTCTGTTGCCCAGGCTGGAGTGCAGTGGCATGATCTTGGTTCACTGCAACCTCCGCCTCCTGGGTTCAAGGGATTCTCCTGCCTCAGCCTCCTAAATAGCTGGGATAACAAGCACGTGCCACCCTACCAGGCCAATTTTTGTATTTTTTTTTTGAAAAAATTAATAAGATGGGGTTTCCCCATGATGGCCAGGCTGGTCTTGAACTCCTGACCTCAGGTGATCCACCCACCTCGGCCTCCCAAAGTGCTAGGATTACACATGTGAGCCACCGCACCTGGCCCAATTTTTGTATTTTTAGTAGAGACGAGGTTTCACCATGTTGGCCAGGCCGGTCTCAAACTCCTGCCCTCAGGTAATCCATCCACCTCAGCCTCCCGAAGTGCTGGGATTATAGGTATGAGCCACCGCATCCAGCCATATACCTTTATTCTAAACAAGAAATGGTTGGCTTGGGTGATGGTTTTGTGTGATGAGCTGGAGATAATATTTTTCAAGTGTCTTCTGTGGTATATGTGGGAGGGCCATTGGGGAGTGGATTTCACTCCCTGCACGTAGGCAGGGGTGCCCTGTAGGGCTTAGGCCTAGAGAACCTCTGGCCTGTAGACTGTCTCTGTGGAACCCAGTGAAGATGGTAAGCTCACCTGGAGGTGCCCTTACCTATGTCATTAGAGAGATTATTCTATTTCCCCAGCATTCACACTATTTGGTTATTTTCTCTTTTTGTCCTTCTATACCATACCTATTTATGCTAAAGCTGTACCTTCTCAATATAGTCATTTAAACCATGTGCATGCTTACTATGTGCCAAGCTTTACTCTAAAATAAATATTCTTTATTTTAAAGGAGGTTTATTCTTTGGCTTCTTCTCACAACTCTATGGCTAACTACTGCTACAGCTGCCCACACAAGGGGTGGGTGTGATCGCTTGGTGGGTGACAGTCCACTGACTACCACCAAGGAGGATTAGGAAGGCATTTATTAATTCTAGCAAGTAAGGAGGGCACTGGGGATCGTTCCCAACGCAGTGCCTCCCCGAACAAAGGTGAACACAGGGCACTTACTGGGCTGGTTAGCTAAGCCACCGTATGCAGAGGCGGAGGCAAGGAGTGCAGGCGGAGTCAAGGAGTGCAGGCGCAATCACGGCCATGCTTCTCCACAGGCTGCATGTACAGAGAATGGCGAATAATCCTAAGGAATGGTTAAAGAAAAAAAGAAAAAAAAAAAACAGAAAAAAAAAGAAACCTACAAAAACGAGAAAATGGCGAATAAGCTTCTCCCTACGAGGGAATTTTTTTCCTCCATTAATGAGCCTTTTTATTATTGTCATGGGTTTTTTAAATTTTTTTGTTTTGTTTTGTTTTGTTTTTTGAGACGAAGTTTCACTCTTGTCACCCAGGCTGGAGTGCAATGGCGGGATCTCGGCTCACTGCAACCCCCGCCTCCCAGGTTCAAGTGATTCTCCTGCCTCAGCCTCCCGAGTGGCTGGGATTACAGGTGTTTGCCACCACACCCAACTAATTTTGTATTTTTAGTAGAGATGAGGTTTCTCCATGTCAGTCAGGCTGGTCTTGAATTCCGGACCTCAGGTGATCCGCCCACCTGGGCCCTGCAAAGTGCTGGGATTACAGGCATGAGCCACCACACCGGGCTTTTTTTATTTTTTCATCGTAGGTTCCTTACTGGTGTTGCTTCCATGAGTGGCTGTGATCAGGGGAAAAGGGAGAGGAACCAGTCAGCAAGGAGGTGTCATCTCTACAACATTTCATTTATACACAGAACTAGACAAGCGTAGAGTCACTATTGTGGTTAGAAGTTGGCAGCATGGGTCCGGGTGCGCCCACGCCTGTAATCCTAGCACTTCAGGAGGCCAATGCATGCAGATTGCGTGAGCTTAGGAGTTCCAGATCAGCCTGGGATACATGGCGAAACCCCATCTCTACTAAAATACAAAAACTTAGCTGGGTGTGGCACTGCATGCCTATAGTTACAGCTACTGGGGAGGCTGAGGCAGGAGAATTGCTTGAACCTGGGAAGCAGAGGTTGCAGTGAGCTGAGATTGCACACTGCACTCCAGCCTGAGCAACAGAGCGAGACTCTGTCTCCAAAAAAAAAAAAAAAAAAGTTAACAGCATGGGAAGGGGGAGGAACAGGTAGGGAGTAGGGTGTTGTTAAAAAAAATACCGGCCTCCTCACAACTGGGGGGAACTTGGTCTGCTTCAACTCAAGAGGAATCAGATGATCTAAAGCAGTTTAGGAAGGTCGGAACTGCCAGGAATGGAGGGAGGAGGAAAATCCAGGGAGCAGGGGGGTCTGTTTGGCAACTGGGGTGAAGGGATTGCCCTCCCCCTACTGGGATCCCCCCAACCCCTCCAGTCTGGCAGGAGGTGGGCAGCTTGCAACCCCTGAGGGCAGGTGTAGGGGTGCCAGATGCTCCAGGCAGGGGGCCAGAAGGGGCTCACAAAGTCTTGCCCTCCAGCGAAATGATGGCACTGCCCCCCCAGCTTCTCTGCCAGGATGCAGTGGGCCTTGACCTCCTCGTAGCAGTCTGCTTGTAATTCATGCTTGATCCCTGTCAGCTTCTTCTTGATGGCATTTTTGGAGCTGGCATAGATCATTTCGCTCTTAAGGGATACAGACTCAGAGGCCCAGAATATACACACCAGGTCCTCCTTTTTGCTCTCCTTGGTCTCGTAGATTGCGTCATAGAGGGCATAGCAGCAGTCCTTATCTGGCAGCATCTTGATAAGCGTGGTGGAGGGGTCATGCACGGTCTGGCCCACGTCACCCACCAGGATCTCACTGCCGTCCTCTGGGACGATGGTTTTGTCCTCACTCACGCAGAAGAGCACTGCCTTCTTGTGCTTCTTCACCTTCTCTGGCGTCAAAGACTTAACGCAGCTTCGTGTCATTGAACACCTTGATGACACCATCAGAGATGACTGAACCTTTTTTGTTTTTTTTTTTTTGAGATAGGGTCTCACTCTGTCTCCCAGGCTGGAGTACAGTGGTGCAATCTCGGCTCAGGGCAACCCTCTCTTCTTGAGCTCAAGAGATTCTCCTGCCTCTGCCTCCAGAGTAGCTGGTACTACAGGTGTGCACCACCACGCCTGGTCAATTTTTAAAATTTTTTGTTGATCCGGGGTCTTGCTATGTTGTCCAGGCTGGTCTCAAACTCCTAGGCTCAAGTGATCCACCTGTCTTAGCCTTCTAAAGTGCTAGGATTACAGACCTGAGTCACGGCAACGGTCAGAAAGGGGATTTTAAGTGTGGTAATGAGAAGAGGTCTTCAAAGTTCAGCTCCAACTCAGGCATCTCTGGATCCAATTTGTTTTTGTTTTTTCCTGGGGCTGAGCTTCTTCCTGGAACTTTTAGAAACAAGAACTCAAGGTGCAACAGGTTACAAGTGGGTACGTTTTCTTCTTGTTTTTTTTTTGAGATGGAGTTTCACTCTTGTTGCCCAGGCTGGGGTACAATGGCACAGTCTCAGCTCACCGTAACCTCCGTCTCTCAGGTTCAAGCAATTCTCCTACCTCAGCCTCCCGAGCAGGTGGGATTACAGGCATGCGCCACCATGCCAGCTAATTTTTAATTGTTTTATTTTTTAGTAGAGATGGGGTTTCTCTCTGTTGGTCAGGCTGGTCTCGAACTCTGAACTCCTGACTTCAGGTGATCCGCCCGCCTTGGCCTCCCAAAGTGCTGGGATTACAGGCGTGTGCCATCGCCCCCGGCCACAGCAGGTATGTTTTCACAGTGTATACCCAACAAACCAGGGACCCTGGGTTATATTAGTCATTTTACAGATAAGGAAACGGAGGCCCAGAAAGGCCAAGAATATTTTACATTTTCACACAACATAGTCTCATCAGGACTTGGGGCTGGGAAGCCACATTTAGAAGCCATCCTTCTGTCTCTCTGCTGGGCTCCCTACATAGGACAAGGTTAACTCTACTTAACAAGTACTGGATCCTTGAGCTACAGTATTGAGTGACACCATGCCACCTACAGAGGGGACAGGAGTATAGTGGAGCTCCATGAATGCTTTAACAATAGGGTGTTTCAAGGCTGGGCATGGTGGCTCACTCCTGTAATCCCAGCATTTTGGGAGGCCGAGGCAGGTGGATTGCTTGAGCTCAGGAGTTTGAGACCAGCCTGGGCAACATGACAAAACCCTGTTTCTACAAAAATATACAAAAATTAGCTGGGTGTGGTGTACACACCTGTAGTCCCAGCTACATGGCTGAGGCAGGAGGATTGCTTGAGCCTGAGAGACAGAGGTTGCAATGAGCTGAGATCTTGCCACTGAACTCCAGCCTGGGTGACAAAATGAGACCCTGTTTCAAAAACAACAACAACAACAACAAAAATAGGGTGTTTCATTCATCAACAGTACAACAAGAACAAGTGCTTGGAGAGCATGCTCACTACACCCGGCTGATTTTTGTATTTTCAGTAGAGACGGGGTTTCACCATGTTGGCCAGACTGGTCTCGAACTCCTGGCCTCAAGCGATTCACCCACCTCAGCCTCCCGAAGTGCTGGGATGATAGGCGTGAGCCACCGCGCCCGGCCTCAGTTGCTCACTCCCTCTGGGGCCTGCTGTTTCCTCCTCCTGGCTGCTCTCCCTGCTTCCGGGTAGCCGCTCACCCTCTCTCCTGCCTGCGGCTGTCCTGGCCCTCCCTGGCTTATCTGCTCTAGTCAGTTCCTCCGACACATCCTTCAAGTCATCTATGCCTTATGCCAAGTAAAAACCCTGACTCTTAGGTTCCTTCTCCAGACATACTCTTATTGCTTAGCCTGGATGAATGAGTATCCTTCCCAAATAAATCTACTTTCTAGAGTGAAGTTTTTCTTTTTGAGGCAGAGTCTTGCTCTGTTGCCCAGGCTGGAGTGCAGCGGTGCTATCTCGGCTCACTGCAACCTCCACCTCCCAGGTTCAAGTGACTCTCCTGCCTCAGGATCCTGAGCAGCTGGGACTACAGGCACCCACCACCATGCCTGGCTGACTTTTGTATTTTTAATAAAGACAGGGTTTCAGCATGTTGACCAGGCTGGTCTCGAACTCCTGGCTTCAAGGGATTCACCCACCTCAGCCTCCCAAAGTGCTGGGATTATAGGTGTGAACCGCCGCCCCCCCGCCCCCCCCCGGCCCCCCGGCCTAGGGTGGACTTTGAACTTGGGAAGCAATCTTTGGCCTTGGACACTCACCTAGCTGCTTATGCCCAGTGCTGCTTCTCATGCTCTCAGCCTTCTCCAATGCCTTCATCTTTCTTGGCTCACAGCAGCGTAGGTTGTCACCACACTGCAGGTACGTGGTCCTCCCCTGGATATGTAACTGGGTGAGCTTTCGTGTTCTTTGCCTTCCAAGATCCTTCCTGATGTGGCTTCCCCTCGTACATTCATCAGAAAAGTTAAGGATGGCTTCAGCTGCCTTGTCTAGGGTGGGCATTGTTCTGCAACCACTTAAAAACTCTGCCTAAAACAACCACCCATTTTTTGTCTCTTTGTTTGTTTCAGAGTTTCCCTCTTTTTGCCCAGGCTGGAGTGCAGTGGCATAATCTCATTTCACTGCAAACTCTGCCTCCTGAGTTCAAGTGATTCTCCTGCCTCAGCCTCCCAAGTAGCGGGGATCACAGGTATGTGAGACCACGCCCAGCTAATTTTGTATTTTTAGTAGGGGCGGGGTTTCTCCATGTTGATCAGGCTGGTCTCGAACTCCCTATCTCAGGTTACCCACCTGCCTTGGCCTCCCAAAGTGCTGGGATTATAGGTGTGAGCCACCACATGTGACCTAACCACCCATTTTTTATGCTCCTGGAGTCTGTAGGTAAGAGGATTTCAGAAAGTATACACGGTGACAGCTTGTCTATGTACCACGGTGCCTGGGGACTCAGCCAGAAAGGTCTGAAGGCTGGGAGTGACTTAAATGGCGAGGAGCTGAAATCACCCAGAGGCTTCTTCATTCCTGGGCTGAGATGACTCAAGGCTGGGCCCAGCTGGGATTGAAGACTGGGTGACTCCAGGTGGCCTCTCAGGAGGGAGCATGCAAAAAACCAAGGCAGATGCTAACCTGTCAATTAGGGATGAATTGCAATCATTTTTAGCCTGGATTTTTTAAAGCATCTACTCAGGTACTTAAAACTAATCAGTGATTTATTTTTTATTTTTTATTTGTATTTTTTGAGACAGAGTTTCACTCTTGTTGCCCAGGCTGGAGTGCAATGCTGCGATCTCAACTCACCGCAACCTCCACCTCCTGGGTTCAAGCGATTCTCCTGCCTCAGCCTCCCGAGTAGCTGGAATGACAGGCATGCTGGGATTACAAAAGGCATGCACCACCATACCTGGCTAATTTTTGTATTTTTAGTAGAGACAGAGTTTCACCATGTAGGCCAGGCTGGTCTCAAACTCATGACCTCAGGTGATTTACCCGCCTTGGCCTCCCAAAGTGTTGGGATTACAGGTGTGAGCCATTGCGCCCGGCCTGTATGGGAGATTTTTAAGTGTGTATTGTTTTCTTTCACAAACAAAGGAAGCTAGTTCAGGCCTGGCGTGGTGGCTCATGCCTGTAACCCTAGCACTTTGGGAGGCCAAGGCGGGCGGATTACTTGAGGTCAGAAGTTTGAGTCCAACCTGGCCAACATGGTGAAACCCCATCTCTACCAAAAATTCAAAAATTGGCCAGGCGTGGTGGTGCATGCCTATAATCCCAGCTACTTGGGAGACTGAGGCAGGAGAATCACTTGAACCCTGGGGGTCGGAGGTTGCAGTGAGCCGAGATCGGGCCACTTCACTCTGCACTCCAACCTGGTCAACAGAGTGAGACCCAGCTACCAGAAAAAAAAAAGCTAGTTCACACTTACACCCTTATTTCCCAGCAAACTCCAGGTTAGAAGACCTGAGCTCTTCACGGCAGAGGAACCCATGTCATCACCTAGGACAGTCTCCCAACTTCAGTGCAATTGACATTTGGGCAAATAGTTATTTGTCGTGGGAGGCTGCCATGTGCATCAAAAGAAATTTAGCAGCATCCTGGCAGGGGATGGTGGCTCACACTTGTAATCCTTGTACCAGGTTCTTCATCTGAAAACCTAGTCTAGGCTTCAGAATAGAAAGACCTTCTGAACAGCCCATCATGAAGGGACGTGCACGCTTTTAGCTTCAAAGTTTTCACATCATTTATAGGTTCCTCACAGGCAACGAGATCTCAATTCTCAACGGCAGCAAGTTTCCAACCAGCAGGACTGTACTATCTGAAATTGCTTCCTCTGCCAGGAAAGCTCCAGCTAGTTCAGAAGTGGTCTCCTTTGACACTGAAGTCAGTGCTGACAAAAACCAGCAGGTGGCACAGCATGGCTTCTTTGGGTTTGGGAATGGCCAAACAGTTTGTAGTCAATAAAAATAAATTCTCGGCCAGGTGTGGTGGCTCACGCCTGTAATCCTAACACTTTGGGAGGCTGAGGTGGGTGGATCACCTGAGGTCAGGAGTTCAAAACCAGCCTAGCCATCATGGTGAAACCCCATCTTTATAAATAAAAAATAAAATAAATTCTCCCCAATTATTATTTTTTTTTTGAGATGGAACCTTGCTCTGTCACACAGGCAGGAGTGCAGTGGTGCGATCTCGGCTCATTGCAACCTCTGCTTCCTGGGTTCAAATGATTCTCCTGCCTCAACCTCCCAAGTAGCTGGAATTACAGGTGCATGGCACCACGGCTAGCTAATTTTTATATGTTTAGTAGAGACGGTGTTTCACCATGTTGGTCAGGCTGGTCTCAAACTCCTGACCTCATGATCCGCCCCCCAAAGTGCTGGGATTGCAGGCCTGAGCCACTGCGCCCAGCCTCATTTTTTGTACTTAACATTCTTCAGAAGCTGGGCATGGTGGCGCACGTCTGTAATCCCAGCACTTTGGGAGGTTGGGGTGGGAAGTCAGGAGTTCAAGGCCAGCCTGGCCAACATAGTGAAATCCCCCCTGCCCCGTCTCTACTAGAAATACAAAATTTAGCCAGGCATGGTGGCAGGCACCTTTAATACCAGCTACTTGGGAGGCTGAGGCAGGAGAATTGCTTAAACCTGGGAGTCAGAGGTGGCAGTGAGCTAAGATCGCACCACTGCGCTCCAGCCTGGATGACACAGCAAGACTCTGTCTCAAGAAAATAAACAAACACACAAACACATACAAAAAAATTAGCTAGGCATGATGGCACGTGCCTGTAATCCCAGTTACTCAGGAGGCTGAGGCGGGAGAATCGCTTGAACGCGGGAGGTGGAGGTTGCAGTGAGCCGAGATTATGCCATTACACTCCAGCCTGAGTGACAGAGTGACACTCTGTCTCAAAAAAAAAAAAAGCCACATGAAGAAGTGAAGACGTAGCAATCACTAAAACACACTGTAGATACAAGGTCCAGGCGAACTTGAGGATAGTCCTTAAACAGAAATAAAATCTGTCTGCAGCTTTTGACATAAGGAGTCCCAAGAAACGAGGCCAGACAAGTAGGTCATTGAGGACCTCACATAACATACCACTGAAGCTAGTAATTATCCAGAACGTAACTGGGAATCATAAAAGAGTTGTGGCCGAGCACGGTGGCTGACACCTGTAATCCCAGCACTTTGGGAAGCTGAGGTGGGAGGATGGCTTGAGCCCAAGAGTTCAAGACCAGCCTGGGCAATGCAACAAAACCCCACCTCTTTAAAAAAAAAAATGTATTTCAGGAATAGGAGAGTTACTGATTCAAATGCTAATCTCATATGGAAAAAAAAAAAAGAATAGGAGAGTTGTATTTATTTATTTACTTTTATTTTTAATTAATTTTTTGAGATGAAGTCTTGCTCTGTACCCAGGCTGGAGTGCAGTGGCGCAATCTCGGCTCACTGCAACCTCTGCCTCCTGGGTTCAGGTGATTCTCGTGCCTCAGCCTCCTGAGTAGCTGGAATTACAGGCATGCACCAGCACAGGCTAATGTTTATATTTTTAGTAGAGATGCAGTTTCACCAAGTTGCCCAGGCTGGTCTTGAATTCCTGAACTCAAGTGATCCAACTGCCTCGGCCTCCCAAAGTGCTCAGATTACAGGTGTGAGGCACCCTGCCCGCCCAAAGAGGCATGCTTCTGGTTTCCACTTAAACTCAACCTGCTTCGTTATCCATGTTGGGAATTACACAGTAAGAGGTAAAGTTATGTATCCTTCCATCCTCTGCCCTTGAGGACTACAAACTTTACATTAAAAGTAAACCAGATAGAGGGCCAGGCATGGCATGGTGGCTGACACCTGTAATCCCAGCACTTTGGGCAGCCAAGGTGGGTGGATCACATGAGGAATGGTGAAACCCCATCTCTACTATAATACAAAAATTAGCCAGGCGTGGTAGTGCACTTCTGTAATTCCAGCTACTCAGGAGGCTGAGACAGGAGAATCACTTGAATCTAGGAGGTGGAGGTTGCAGTGAGCTGAGATTGCACCACTGCATTCCAGCTTGGGTGACAGAGCAAGACTGTCTCAAAAGAAAAAAATTGAAAAAAGTAAAAAAAAATTTTTTTTTTAAAGACGGAGTCTCGCTCTGTTGCCAGGCTGGAGTGCAGTGGCGCAATCTCAGCTCACTGCAACCTCCGCCTCCTGGGTTCAAGCAATTCTCCTGTCTCAGCCTCCCAAGTAGCTGGGACTATAGGTATGAGCCATCAGGCCCAGGTAATTTTTGTATTTTTTAGTAGAGACGGGATTTCACTATGTTGGCCAGGATGGTCTCGATCTCTTAACCTCATGATCCACCCGCCTCGGCCTCCCAAAGTGCTGGGATTACAGGCATGAGCCACTGCGCCCAGCCAGAAAATATCTTTACAATTGTGCAAAAGCTCTGTGCTCTGAGATTTGACTTCTCTTAAAGAAGGGATTTGGAGTTTTCCAAATACAATCAGAAACCCAATTATAATGTAATCAGTCCTTGGGGAAAAAAAAAAAGAGAAGGGCAGCTTTGCCCTTTTCTACTCCACTACTCCACTTCTATTCCACTTAAGTCCATGAGTTTGAGACCAGCCTGGACAAATATGAAGACCCTATCTCAATTTAAAAAAAAAATTCAAGCCAGGCCCGGTGGCTCACGCTTGTAATCCCAGCACTTTGGGAGGCTGAGGCAGGCAGATCATGAGGTCAGGAGTTCGAGACCAGCCTGGCCAGCACAGTTAAACACCATTTCTACTAAAAAGGACAAAAATGAGCTAGGCATGGTGGCGGGCGCCTGTAATCCCAGCTACTCAGGAGGCTGAGGCAGGAGAATCACTTGAACCTGAGAGGTGGAGGTTGCAGTAAGCCAAGATTGTGCTACTGCACTCCAGCCTGGACAACAAAGCTAGACTCCATCTCAAATAAAAATTTTAAAAAATTCTTCAGATGAAACCCTGAGAATTCCTGTTCTAACTAGTCCTCTTCCATGGACATTCCCAATTAGCCTAAGAAAATTAAGCTTCCTGCCCCATACTGCTCTGTAGAGAAACAGGGAAACACCAGCTGGGCATATCTGGCAACATTTTCAGCAATAAAAGCAAGAGTTTGGGGTTGTGAAAACCAGATTTATTTATTTGGATATGAGACTGGATTGGTCTTTGGAAATTTTTCTAAACCTCGGTGCCATTTTTAGCATCTTTTAGAGATGCAAAATATTATAATTCAGTGGCACAGAAATGGATTCTACGTGGCAGAGCACGGGATGACTGACTTCCCTCCGTGGAACTAGCCTGTATTTGGGGTGCAGCTGACAGCTGCCACACCTCAGCAAACATTGATAATTCAAATCAGCTTTGCCCAGAGCAGAGGTCCACAAACTTTTTCTGAAAAGGACAACATGGTAAATATTTTAGACTCAAAAGTTGCCTGCCACACCTCACCAGCTCTGCCACTGTAGTCCAAAGCAGCCAGAGACAACATGTAAATAAATGGCTATGGGACAGAATTATCCTTATGGGTCCTGAAATTTGAATTTAAACCTTTTCACATGTCCTGAAATGTTATTTTTCTTTTTTTTTTTACCCCCAATACTTTGAAAATGCAAAAAGCATTCTTAGAAAGCTGTACAGAAATAGGTAATGGGCTGGATTTGGCCTCTGGGCCCAGTTTGCTGACCTCGGCTACATCAACGACTCTGAAATGTCACACTCATCAGCATCCACTTGGAGGGCTTATTTCATTTATTTATTTAAAGCCTACAACTCATAGAATTGGAGGACTTATGCAGGGCACGGTGGCTCACACCTGTAATCCCAGCTGAGGTGGGCAGATCACCTGAGGTCGGGAGTTCTAGACCAGTCTGACCAACATGGAGAAACCCTGTCTCTACTAAAAAATACAAAATGAGCTGGGCGTAGTGGCACATGTCTGTAATCCCAGCTACTCAGGAGGCTGAGGCAGGAGAATTGCCTGAACCCAGGAGGCAGAGGTTGCAGTGAGCCAAGATCGCACCACTGCACTCCAGCCTGGGCAACAGAGCAAAACTCCTTCTCTCAAAGGAAAAAAAAAAAAAAGAATTGGAGGACTTACTTTAAACCAGATTGCCAGGCCTCACCCTAAGGGTGACTTTCTGAGTCAGAAAGTCTAAGACAGAAGTCCCCAACCCCCAGGCCACGGACCGTAAAGGTGAGTGGCCTGTTAGGAACCAGGCCGCACAGTAGGAGGTGAGTGGCAGGTGAGTGAGCATTACGGCCTGAGCTCTGGTCAGATCAGGGGCGGCATTAGATTTTCAGAGGAGTGTAAATCCTATCGTGAACCGAGCATGCAAGGGATCTAGGTTCCTCGCTCCTTAGGAGAATCTGATTCCTGATGAACTCAGGGGGAGCAATTCATCCCAAAAGTGTCCCCCCTCCCACCACCTCTGCCACTGCACCCAGCTGGGAGGTTGTTTTTAAACTGTGTTTGCTATTTAAAAAAATTAGCCAGGTACGGTGGCAGGAGCCTATAATCTCAGGTAATCGAGAGGCTGAGGCAGGAGAATTGCTTGAACCCAGGAGGCAGAGGTTGCAGTGAGCCAAAATCGTGCCACTGCAGTCCAGCCTGGGTGACAGGGCAAGACTCTGAGTCAAAAAATAATAATAATAATAATAGGTAAATTGTGTTAGTTGTATGCTTTACCCGGTGGTCATCTTCTGTCGCAAAGTGTTTTCACAGTGGTATGGAAGCCAGGGGGCTGTGTGTGACCTGACCAATCTGTCTGTGATCTAGGCTCCCATTACTATTATTACGGAGGGAAAACTTTTCCTCTGCTTTCTTAGATCCAGTGTCAGGGGGCCTGCAAATAAAATTAACAACAACAACAACAACAAAAAACCTTAACAGGAGAAAAATCACATCATTTTTATTAATGTTTATAAATATTGCATGAAAGCTCACAAAAAAGATATGAAACTTGAAAAAGCAGTTAGGCTCTGGGAATTTATATGCCTTTTATCAAAATACAGGAGGTCTGGGTGTGGTAGCTCATGCCTGTAATCCCAGCACTTTTGGAGGCTGAGGTGAGAGGACTGCTTGAGCCCAAGAGTTTGAAGAGTTTGAGATTAGCCTGGACAACATGGCAAGGTGAGAGTCTGGCTCTGTCACCCAGGTTGGAGTGCAGTGGTGTGATCTCGGCTCCCTGCTACCTCCGCCTCCTGGGTTCAAGCAATTTTTGTGCCTCAGCCTCCCAAGTAGCTGGAATTACAAGCAGGTGCCACCACACCTGGCTAATTTTTGCATTTTTAGTAGAGATGGGGTTTCTTCACGTTGGCCAGGCTGGTCTCGAACTCCTGATCTCAGGTGATCCACCCGTCTCGGCCTCCCAAAGTGCTGAGATTACAAGCATGAGCCACTGTGCCTGGCCAGCACAGCAAGATTTTATCTCTACAAAAACGAGAAAAAGAAATTAACCAGGCACAGTCAGTATGTCTGTAGTCCCAGCTACTCAGGAGGCTAAGGTGGGAGGATCCCTTGAGCCCAGGAGGTTGCAGAGAGCTATAATCACACCACAGCACTCCAGCCTGGATGACAAAGCAAGACACTTTCTGGAAAAAAAGAAAGAAAAGAAAAAGAAAAGAGGTTTGGCATTTGACAGAAAATAAATGGTGGAGAAGAGACCAGGAAATAAATGGGAGAACAGTGAAAGATCAGAGCTGTGCTAGTAAGGTACTTCTCTTTATGCAAATTAACCTTTTTTTTTTTTTTTCAGAGACGGAGTTTCACTCTTGTTGCCCAGGCTGGAGTGCAATGGCGCCATCTCCAGCCTGGTTCAAGCGATTCTCCTGCCTCAGCCTCCTGCTGGGATTACAGGTGCCCACCACCATGCTGGCTAATTTTTGTATTTTTAGTAGAGATGGGGTTTCACCATGTTGGCCAGGCTGATCTCGAACTCCTGACCTCAGGTAATCCACCCGCCTCAGCCTCCCAAAGTGCTGGGATTACAGGCGTGAGCCACCACACCTAGCCACTCATACTTCTCTTTATGCAAATTTACCTCAGTGTTGAGTCTTTATCTCCACTGGTGAGAGTAGCTCTTTGGGGAGGGGCAGGAGGGAAGCACCATCACAAAGAGAAATTTTTGCCCTGCTTTCAGGCAGATAAGGGAAGGGTGGAGAACTCTTCCTGTATCTGATGATTCTCCAGTGCCTTCAACTCAAAATAATCCTTATGCCAAGGCAGCGTATTTTGGGGCGATGTATCCTAAGCCCTTCCTTTCCATCATCACTGGTTTGGGAATCGGCCTGCTGGGACGTGAATACTATTTCCCCCACTCACTCTGTGACTTTGGTAAAGTTACTTAACATTCTGTATGCCTCAGAACCCCCATCTGCAAAAACAGTGGTAAAAATAGCACCTATCTCATAGATTTCATGGAGATGTAATGAGTTATATGTGTAATGAGCTTAAAATAATGCCTGACACCAACTGATTAAGCACTGAACAAGCATCAGCCAGTATTGCTAGGCTCAGCATGTGCTGGGCTTCCATACATATGACTGATTCATGGGGCTTTTATAAATGAAAGCTGTCTCTATTTTCTATTAGACTTTGAAAATTCCACCTTGTCCCTACAAAAAGTGTGGCAGTAAGAACTTGAGACTCTACAATGGCCTGAGAGATGAGAGTCCAGTCAGTTTGTTCCTCAGGCTGGGGTTCTTTCGGGTTCCCACTGCCCTGATACTGCTCTGATATTTAAAATTCATACACTCAGCCAGGTGCGGTGGCTCACGCCTGTAATCCCAGCACTTTGAGAGGTTGAGATGGGTGGATCACCTGAGGTCAGGAGTTCAAGACCAGCCTGACTAACATGGTGAGACCCTGTCTCTAATAAAAATACAAAAATTAGCTGGGTGTGGTAGCGAGCACCTGAAATCCCAGCTACTTGGGAGACTGAGGCAGGAGAATCGCTTTTACCCAGGAGGTTTGAACCCAGGAGACAGAGAATGAGACCCTGTCTCAACCGTCCAGGAGGCGGAGGGTGCAGTGAGCTGAGATCATGCCATTGTACTCCAGCCTGGGCAACAAAAGTGAAACTCTGTATCAAAAAAAAAAAAAACTTCATGTACTCAAAGGAAATGAAATCAGTATCTCAAAGAGATATCTGCACTCCAGTGTCCGTGGCAGCATTATTTACGTAGCCAAACTATGAAAACTTAAGTGTCCATTGACAGATTAGATTTTAAAATGTGGGCCAGGTGCGATGCCTCACTCCCATAATCCTAGCACTTTGGGAGGCAGAGGTGGGCGGATCACAAGGTCAGGAGTTCAAGACCAGCCTGACCAATATGGTGAAACCCCATCTCTACTAAAAATACAAAAATTAGCTGGGTGTGGTGGCACACACCTGTAGTCCCAGTTACTTGGGAGGCTGAGGCAGAAGAATCGGTTGAACCTGGGAGGCAGAAGTTGCAGTGAGCGGAGATCATGCCACTGCACTCCAGCCTGGACAACAGAGTGAGACTCCATCTCAAAAAAAAAAAAAAGAAAGTTTTTTTACTTTTGCACTGACCTAGAAAAATAAAAAATAAAATAAAAATGTAGGGTGCGTATGTATACGTGCAAATATATTTTTCTTTATATGTACACAATGGAATATTAGCCTTAAAAAAAAGATCCTGCCATGTGTAACATGAATGAACATATAAGACATTACGCTAAGTTAAATAAGCCAGACACAGAAACGAAAATACTGCATGATTTCTTTTATATATGGCATGTGAAAGAAGTTTAATACATAGAAGAGGCTGGGCGCAGTGGCTCATGTCTGTAATCCCAGCACTTTGGGAGGCCAAGGCGGGTGGATCATGATGTCAGGAGTTCAAGACCAACCTGGCCAACATGGTGAAACCCCGTCTCTGCTAAAAATACAAAAATTACCTGGGTGTGGTGGCGTGCAGTTGTAATCCTAGCTACTCAGGAAGCTGAGGTAGGAAAATCGCTTGAACTGGGGAGACAAAGGTTGCAGTGAGCCGAGATTGCGCCACTGCACTCCAGCCTGGCAGACAGAATGAGACTCTTGTCTCAAAAATAAATAAATAAATAAATATAAAAATAAAAAAATACATAGGAAAAGAATAGAATGAATGGTGGTTACCAGTACCAGTACAGTGGCAGGGTTGGGATTTAGGGGAAGAATGAGGAGTTATAGATCAAAGGGCACGAAGTTGAAGTTATGCTGATGGATGTCTGGGGATGTAGTGTACAGCATAAGGACTGTTGCTATATTGTAGTATATACTGGAAATTTGCTAAGAGAGTAAATTACTGTAGTAATCATTTAAACCATGTATATGCATAGACAAGCATCACGTTGTGTACCTTAAATGCATACAATATAGCTCAAATCAGTGACTCCAGCTACAAGGCCTGGCACGACATAGCTCCATTCCCTCCTCCGGCTTCACCTTACACCACTGTCTGCTGTGATCAGTATCTGCGGCTTGTTCTTTCTCTTCTCTTCTTTTTCCCAGCCCCAGGCTTTCTTGTAGTCCTTATCTACACTGTAGGTCAATTTTAATTTGTGAGCTGTTTGTTTGAGCTCTGTTTCTTCTATCAGACTAAACAAGTGTGTGTGCAAAATATTTACCAACCCTGAGCACCCAGCATCCGGCACAGCTCCTAGGACCTGTAGGCACTTGGAAAATACATGCAGAATGAATGAAAGAGTATGAGTGACTAAAGAAGTCATTGGAGAATGTCCCATACTGCAGGCTTGTTGAGGTGGCTCAGCTGGTACTTTACTGAGAAGGCGCTGGCAAGCTGGCTTTACTAATAGTTCTTACCGTTCACTGCGCCCACTATCAATGCTCAACAAGCATTGATTAAACACCGACTGTGTGGTCAGTGCCCTGAGCTTGACACTGTCAGAGGCCTGTGACCCGGAGTAACTCCATTTTAAGTAGGGGCTGGGTGGGGTGTTGAACAATGAGAACACATGGACACAGGGAGGGGAGTATCACACACTGGGGTCTGTGCAGGGGAACTAGGGGAGGGACAGCAGGGGGTGGGGAGTTGGGGAGGGACAACATGGGGAGAAATGCCAGATACAGGTGATGGGGAGGAAGGCAGCAGACCACATTGCCATGTGTGTACCTATGCGACAATCTTGCATGTTCTTCACATGTATCCCAAAACCTAAAATGCAATAAAATATATAATAATAATAATAATAAAATGAGGCTGTGATGTACTGGACTGCATTCCCAGATGGTGAAGGCATTCTAAGTCACAGGAGGAGACAGGAGGTCAGCCCAAGATACAGGTCATAAAGTCCTTGCTGATAAAACAGGTTGCAGTAAAGAAGCCGGCCCAAACCCATCAAAACCAAGATGGCCACGAGAGTGGCCTCTGGGCATCCTCACTGCTACACTCCCACTAGCACCATGACAGTTTACAAATACCATGGCAATCTCAGGAAGTTACCCTATATGGTCTAAAAACAGGAGGCATGAATAATCCACCCCTCGTTTAGCATATCATCAAGAATAACCATAAAAATGCGCAGCCAGCGGCCCTCAGGGCTGCTCTGTCTATGGAGTAGCCATTCTCTTACTCTTTTACTTTCCTGATAAACTTGCTTTCACTTTTCTTTGTGGACTTGCTCTGAATTCTTTCTTGAACAAGATCCAAGAACCCTCCCTTGGGGTCTGGATCAGGACCCCTTTCCTGTGACAGCACTAGTCATAGAAATGGACACAAATGGCCAGAAAGCCATCACTTCATGAAGCACCAGACATGTATAATGTAATTATTTTGTTGTTACTTTGCATTTTGATCGAATTTCCAAATCAGAGGTGAACTGCAATATTAGTACAAGGAACTTCCCCCATGCCCTTCCCTAAGATTCACAAATGGATTTTATTTTGCTCCATTTCAAGGGAAAATTTTCCTTCTAATGTTAAACTTTAATGAACAAGTTTAGAGAAATTTTGGGGAAGAATAATTTGGGGGTTTAAATGAGTTAGCAATATTTAGCACTGTGACCAGTTGCTGTAGAATGTTTTATTCATACAGTTTCTTTTCTTCCTAATTACGAGTCACTGAGCTGACCACATTGCCTATAAACTGGGGTGGCTGCACCCTCAGCATGGTGCTAGCGGAATGGATTAATGATAGCCGAGTGTACTTTAATAATATTTGATGAAAGACACCATGCACAAGTGAAATGTGCGTACTCCCTTTTCCCTTCTCCTACAGCTCACAGCTGTGACCAATTTTATTTTCATTACCAGGATTAGCGAACATTTTCCTTGCCTGGTTTCCACTTCCCTCGTGGTGGGAATTTGCCCTCACTCTCCCCTCCACCCCCAGCCCCAGCTTCCAGCAGTCACATGTGCGCGTGTCCAGCTGCCTTTGCCATTGCATCATTTGTGAGCTCCCGTTGCCACGGCAGCAAAAAGGATTTGGTGGCTGTGTTTTCTTCCACAAAGGTGGCTGCATTCCTCATCTCAGCAGTTCAGCATTCTCAATTGACTATTTGATGCCCTTTGGTTAATATTTGGGTCCTATTGGGGCTCTTTCCATTTTCCTAGCTACCTTTTCCCCCAATATTTTGTCTCATTCGGAAAAGCCATGTTGCACAATGCAATGGACGATGGCCAGAAAGCCTCCACCTCATGAAGCACCAGACATTTATCATCTCATTATTTTGTCTCATTCAGGAGAGACTATGTGGGCTTTCTACTCTTTTTTGTCTGTTTGTTTTGTGTTTTTTGAGACGGAGTTTTGCTCTTGTTGCCCAGGCTGGAGTGCAATGGTGAAATCTTGGCTCACCACAACCTCTGCCTCCTGGGTTCAAGAGATTCTCCTGCCTCAGCCTCCCAAGTAGCTGGGATTACTGGCATGCACCACCACATCTGGCTAATTTTGTATTTTTAGTAGAGACAGAGACAGGGTTTCTCCATGCTGGTCAGGCTGGTCTCGAACTCCCGACCTCAGGTGATCCACCTTTCTCAGCCTCCCAAAGTGCTAGGATGATAGGCGTGAGACACCACACCCAGGCTTTTTTTTTTTTTTTTTTTTTTTGAGATGGAGTCTTGCTCTGTCATCCAGGCTAGAGTGCAGTGGCCCAATCTCGGCTCACTGCAACCTGTTTCCCGGTTTCAAGTAATTTTACTGCCTCAGACTCCTGAGTAGCTGGGATTGCTTGCTACCACGCCTGGCTAATTTTAGTATCTTTAGTAGAGACAGGGTTTCACCACATTGGCTAGGCTGGTCTCAAACTGTTGACCTCAAGTGATCTGCCCGCCTCAGCCTCCCAAAGTGCTGGGATGACAGGCGTGAGCCACTGCGCCCAACCCGGGGGTTTCTATTCTCATCGTGGCCAGTGGAGGTGGAGCCTCCAGAGTAGTGCAGTCCCTTTCTTGTATGCCGCTCACTGCTGCGCTCTCCAAACCGATGCCCATCCCCAAACTGACTGAGGTGTTTTCAGACAATTCGAATCACTCATTTAGGTTTTTTAAATCTGTTAGGCTTCATGATGTGTATCGGACAACAACTGCAAGGGAATCTCTAAACTTTAAGACACTGAGTTAAATGGTCTACAATTGCAGAAGTATCCAGATAACTATATTCTACTTCAAGAAGACTTGTTGGCCGGGCGTGGTAGCTCAGGCCTGTAATCCCAGAACTTTGGGAGGCCCAGGCAGGCGGATCACCTGAGGTCAGGAGTTTGAGATCAGCCTGACCAGCATAGAGAAACCCTGTCTCTACTAAAAATGCAAAATCAGCCAGGTCTGGTGGTGCATACCTGTAATCCCAGTTACTCAAGAAGCTGAGGCAGGAGAATCTCTTGAACCCTGGAGGCGGAGGTTGCAGTGAGCCAAGATCGCGCCATTGCACTCCAGCCTGGGCAACAACAGCAAAACTCCATCTAAAAATAAATTAAAAAAAAAAAAAGAAGAAAGAAAGAAAGAAGTCTTCTTGGTGAGAGACAAAAACGCATTTGTAATTGGTCATTTCGTTCATTTTCCTAAGAATAGTTTAGCTTTAAGTGTGTTATTGCAGCTGGGCATGGGAGCTCACAAGTGTAATTGTGGCGCTTTGGGAAGCCAAGGCAGGAGGATCACTTGAGCCCAGGAGTTGAGGCTAGCCTGGGCAACATGGCAAGACCCCATCTCTACAAAAATATAATAAATTAGCCAGACTTGGTGGTGTGCACCAGTAACCCCAGCTAATCGGAAGGCTGATGCAGGAGGGTCGCTTTAGCCCAGGAGTTTGATGCTCCAGTGAGCTATGATAGTCCCACTGCACTCCAGCCTGGGTGACAGAGTGAGACCCTGTCTCTAAAGAAAAAACAAAACATGTATTAATACTCTCCAGCCAAAGGCCACCAGCAATGCACCAATAGTCGAACAAGCTAGGTTTATTACCCGTTACAGTAAGGGAGAATACACAGAAGGAGCATTAGTAAATGGGTGATAGAAAGGTGGGACAGGGTTTGGGTGGATATTAGGTAATTTTGGGAGGGGTTAGAGAAATAGTTTTGCTCTGGATTGGAAGCTGTCAGGATGCTGGGGTAATTAGACATCTTCATCATTCTTACCTATAAGAGAAGAAGAAAGGGAGGCAAAGGCTTTAATTGAAAAGAAGCAGCGGCCAGTCATGGTGACTCATGCCTGTAATTCCAGCACCTTGGGAGGCCGAGGCGTGTGGATCACCTGAGGTCTGTAGTTTGAGACCTGCTTGAGCAATATGGCCAAATTCTGTCTCTACTAAAAAATACAAAAATTAGCCAGGCGTGATGGCGGGCGCCTGTAGTCCCAGCTACTCGAGAGGCTGAGGCAGGAGAATCACTTGAACCCGGGAGGCGGAGATTGCAGTGAGCTGAAATCACACCACTGCACTCCAGCTTGGTTGACAAGAGCGAGACTCCCTCTCAAAAAAGAAAAAAAGCAGCAGCAGTCACTCATTCTAGCCAGGATGGGGGCTGTTTGGACATTTTTGTAGCTTGGACAATGTTCCTGTTTTTGTCTGTATTCGGACGTGATTATGGAGTGATCTTACTTCTGTCTTGGTTGGATGTTAGGGTTTGGATATGGTTTGTTTGACCCTGCCAAGTCTCATGTTGAAATGTGATCCTCAAAGCTGGAGATGGGGCCTGGTGGAAGGTGCCCGGATCATGAACGTGGATCTTTCATGAATGGCTTTTTGCCATTCTGTAGGTAGTGAGTGAGTTCTTGCTCTATTGGTTCCCCCAAGAGCTGCTTGTTAGAAAGAGCCTGGCACCTGCTGCTCTCTCTTTACTTTCCTCTCTTGCCGTGTGATCTCTGCACACACTGGGTTCCCTTCCCCTCCCACCAGCAGTGGAAGCAGCCTGAGGCCCTCCCCAGATCCAGATGCGGGCGCCATGCTTCTAGTGCAGCCTGCAGAACTGTGAGCCAAATAAACTCTTTTACTTACAACTTACCCGGTCTCAGATATTCCTTCATAGCAATGCAAATGGACCGAGACATCCATCATGCACGGTCACAGAGTGGCCTTGTCTGATGTTGATGCTCTATGAAACTGGCCATGTTCAACAGGAGGACACTCAGGAATAACTGTGAGAACCAGGCTAGCTCCAGGATATGAGAGGATGTGCTTTTCTCTATCAAATAGGAATCCCAAAATTTTTTAAATTGCAATGTGAATTTAAAAGCTAGTAATCTTGGCCAGGCATGGTGGCTCACACCTGTAATCCCAGCATTTGGGAGGCCAATGCGGTGTTCACCTGAGGTCAGGAGTTCCAGATCAGCCTGATCAACAAGGTGAAACCCTGTCTCTACTAAAAACACAAAAAATTGGCCAGGTGCAGTGGTGGCTTATGCCTGTAATCCCAGCACTTTGGGAGGCTGAGGCAGGTGAATCATAAGGTCAGGAGTTCAAAACCAGCCTGACCAACAAGGTGAAACCCCATCTCTACTAAAAATACAAAAATTAGCCAGGCATGGAAGTGGATGCCTGTAGTCCCAACTACTTGGGAGGCTGAGGCAGGAGAATTGCTTGAACCAGGGAGGCAGAGGTTGCAGTGAGCCAAGATCGTGCCATTGCACTCCAGCCTGGGCGACAGAGCAAGACTCCATCTCAAAAAATAAAAAATAAAAATAAATAAATAAAAAAGATAGTAATCTCATCTATTACTTTTTATTTATATTTGAGTTTAATCTAAAAATTATATATATTCTATATATAGAGATGAGGTCTCACTCTGTCACCCAGACTGGAGTGCAGTGGCATAGTCATGGCCCACTGCAGTCTTGAACTCCCAGGCTCAAGCAACCCTCCCACCTCAGCATCCCTAGTAGCTGGGAGATGCACCTAGTAGGTACATGGTGCTTGGCTAAAACCTCACTGTATTGAGGCGGAGATTAAAGTCCAGACAGGGAGAATAAGGTGCCTGGAGATGAATGGGCTTCATCTACTAATGGACAGTTCTCGAGCTGACTTCCCATTAGCAGCTTCCTGTCATCTGTGGGCACCCCTCCTATGCTTGAGCTCCCTACCCCTTTCCCATTCCTTCCAATTGATCTGCTGGCACTGAGCTAACTTACCCTACACGTCCCCTGTCTTTGTCATGCACACACTCTTCCATCTTCCAACACAGCTTCCCATCTACCTAGGGCACATCTTCCATTTATGTGTAATGGAGTTAGCTGAGCTGCTATACTCAGAATAAAACTATGCATGCTTAAAAGCCTGGAATTCATTCCTCAGACAGCGGGCTTTGTAAGGATAGGGATCTTTGCATCTTTTGGACCTCATCAGAGATTGCCTCATGGAAAGAGGGTCTTCCATGAGTGTTTATTGCATTTGTGGCCATGGGTGTTGAAGGTGATGGGGTAGTGAGGAGCAAAGGGTGACCTTTAGAAAGACCTATGTTTACTCCTCTGAAGACTAGATGAGAGGAATGCCTCTTTACCAATCTTTACACGTTTCTAGCCAACCACCTACATAGCAGCTTCCCTGCTGAGTTTCACAGTTTACACTGAGTCCACAATGGCACTCTGGGCATCTTCCTGAGCATTGCCTACTGCCAGTCTTCCTCCATCATAAATGTCACCATTGAACCACCAAACAGTGGATGAAGTCAGAAACTTAGGGCTGGGGGTGGTGGCTTACATCTGTAATCCCAGCACTTTGGGAGGCCGAGGCGGGTGGATCATTTGAGGTCAGGGGTTTGAAACTAGCCTGGCCAACACGGTGAAACCCCATCTCTATTTAAAAATACAAAAATTAGCTGGGCATGGTAGTGCATACCTGTAATCCCAGCTACTCCGGAGGCTGAGGCAGGAGAATCACTTGCACCCAGGAGGCGGAGGTTGCAGTGAGCCAAGGAGATCTTGCTACTGCACTCCAGCCCGGGCAACAGAGTCAGACTGTCTCAAAAAAAAAAAAAAGTAATTGGGTGTGGTGGTGGATGTCTATAATTTCACCTACTTAGGAGGCTGAAGCAGGAGAATAGCTTGAACCTGGGAGGCTGAGGATGCAGTGAGCTGAGATCGTGCCACTGAACTCCAGCCTGGGTGACAAGAGTGAAACTAAGTCTCAAAAATATAAAAATAAAATAAAATAAAAAATATTATGTAAAGATGGGGTCGCCCTATGTTCCCCAGGCTGGTCTCAGAACTCAAGCAATTCACCCTCCTCCACCTCTCAAAGTGCTGGGATTTTGTCTTCAGCTTTCTGGAAGGGTTCACCTGAAGACTGCTAATTTATCTATCCGCCAAGGTTACCAGTCAGTCACTGGCCACCTCACCCCGTCAACTCAGTTAACCTCAACAGCATGGCACAGCCCAGTAAGACTCACTGCTCACTTTAAATCATTAAAGAACATGTAGAAATTTATTGAAAGTTACTCAGGGATGAAGACAAAAGCGTAATTTTTGAGTATTCTCTCCCCTGCCCCTGAGTCAAGTGTTCCATCACATACATCTGCGGCCCAAAATTGTTTTGAAATTAAAAGATTGAAAACCTCTACTTGGCTCCTCGCCATGCCCTCTTTCCTCCCCCAGCTTAGTCCTTGCCCTCTGTGTCCTTTTATCCCTTTATGTAGGAGTAATCTTGGCCTCTTATAATTCAAATTTTTCTGTCGTTTTGAATATTTGGATGGAGAAGGGGAGTGGAAGTTACAAGATGTGTTGGGGAAGATTTATCTGGTCATATATTTAGAGTACTTTAGAAAAAAAAGTGGGCCAGGCGAGGTGGCTCATGCCTTTAATCCCAGCACTTTGGGAGACTGAGGTGGGTGGATCACGAGGTCAAGAGGTCAAGACCAGCCTGGCCAACATGGTGAAACCTCACTTCTACCAAAAATCCAAAAATTATCGTGGCATGGTGGTGGGTACCTGTAATCCCAGCTACTCAGGAGGCTGAGGCAGGAGAATTGCTTTAACCCAGGAGGTGGAGATTGCAGTGAGCCAAGTTGGCGCCACTGCACTCCAGGGTGGGCAACAGAGAAAGGCGCCATCTCAAAAAAAAAAAAGAAAAAAGAAGAAAAAAGAAAGAATCCATGTCACGGCAAAGAAAAAAAATTAAAATTAAAATTTAAAAAATCTAAAAAAAAGAAAAAAAGAAAGTGGCTGGGTGCGGTGGCTCACGCCTGTAATCCAACACTTTGGGAGTCTGAGGCACCCAGACCACCTGAGGTCAGGAGTTTAAGAGCAGCCTGGTCAACATGGCAAAACCCTATCTCTACGACAAAAATTAGCCAGGGGTGGTGGTGGTGCACACCTGTAATCCCCACTACTTGGGAGGCTGAGGCAGGAGAATCACTTGAACCCGGGAGGTGGAGGTTGCAGTGAGCCAAGATCGTGCCACTGCACTGCAGCCTGGGCAACAGAGCAAGACTCCATCTCATAAAAAAGAAAAAAAAAAAAAAGAAAAAAAGCTACTTTTGATGATACCTTGAGGCAACCCACGTAAGACACCACTGGAAATTTATGAGCATGAACTTGAGCGCCTTTGTCCACAGCTCCTGCGTGTTCAAATGGGTTCTGATGGAATAGCATTTCCTGAGGCCACCAGTGTCTTCCATCAGGCCTTTCTCCACGTGGATCCTGTAGGGCAAACAGAGGCCTGACTCACCCTTCTCAGCCTCTTCCTTGAACTGCTGCATGAGGTCCAGGAAGGCTACCATGGCGCGGTCAAACCTGTTATCGAAGAAAACATCCTGCCCCCCCTGACAGAACAAGGGCAGTTCCATGCGGTCATCCGTCAAAGACTTCAGATAGGAATGGTTTCCGCAGGGCATGAGTCGATACCTCCGAAACTCCAGTCCAACCGTATTGGCCAGGGCAAGGAGCAGCAAAGCTGCCTGTCCCCAGGCAGCATTAATCTCATTCCAGCTCACAGGGACAGTGGGGAGGCAGCCCAACCTGAAGTTATTGATGACGCCCAAGGAGCCCTCCTCCCAGATCTCAAATGTGGCACTGAAGCAGTCGATTTCCTCCAACCGGTCCAGCTGGACCCTGGCATACTGCAGCTGGTTCTCCAGGTGCCCCAGCTGGTCAAGTAGTTCCAGCTGCTGACATTCCAAGGCACTGTAGTCCCTGTGGTACTGCCCCTCCTGCTGCTCCAGCTCCGCAGTCTCTGCCTGGGCTGCCTCGAGGTCCCCGGCTGCTCTCGCATGGTCGCTGTCCACATCCTCCAGCTCCTGGGCCAGCCTGGCCTCCTCTAGCTCCAGGTCCTGCAGCTCCGCCTGCAGAGCCTCCGTCTCCTCCTCGCTGGTCGCCAGCTCCCCGGTCTCCAGGCAGCGTTGGTAGTTCTGACTCTCAGCTTCTGTGAGAGTGAGCTGGAAGTCCAGCTGCTCTAGAAGACTGTCGGTGCACTCTTCACACAGGGGATGGTCCACATCTTCTTGGCCAGAGACAATCTCAAAAATGTCACCAGCTGCCTTCTGGATGCTGCTGAGCGTCCGCATGGGGCCAAGCTTCCCCAGCAGGATGAAGGTGCTGGCACTGTGGTTGGACACACAGCCATCCCCTGGAAGGGGTGGGCTAGAGGCACCGTCCTGCGGCTCTTCAGTGTCTGTCACCTCCCCGGTGTCTCTGGGCTCCTGGGTGTCTCCGGGCTCAGCCTGCCCGGAGGTGAGTGTCGGGGCTGCAGGGAGAACCCCGGACTCCGAGGAGCAGCTCAGCTTCAGGGCCTGGCCGCAGTGCTGGCACAGGAAGCGGATGGAAGACATGGCGGAGGGCCTGACCCCCACCTTGAGTCAGTTTCCTTCCTTCTGGCTCTCCAGTTGCTTATCATTTTATACCTTTCAGGTCTTTCTAGAAGAGTGATCCTTTTAAAATGCAGATGTCATCTTGTCACTCTCTTGTAGAAAACCCTGCCATGGGACCCTCCTTCGGTACCTGCAGACCTCATTCCCCTTCTTACAGAACAAGGATTATTTCCAAAAGGAAAATCTGATCATCTCACTTTTCTCCTGTAACATGTCCAAGGGATGCCTTAAGAGTAATCTTGCTAAAACTAAAAATCTCATCATGGCACTGCCCTCCTTAAAATGTTTAACACCCTTATCTTACCTTAAGATAAAAGTCCAATCAGCTTTGGCCGGGGGCATATTGGGAGGCCAAGGCAGAAGGATCCCTCAAGGCCATTCGTCTCAGAATACCCTGGGCAACAGAGGCAGACCCCTTCTCTACAAAAAGTGAAAAGATTAGCCAGGTGGGGTGGCCACTTAAAGTCGCAGCTACTTAAAAAGGTAAGGTGAGAGATTGCTTCAGAGCTGGAGGTTACCATGAGCTGTGATCCACTACACTCCTGACTGGGCAACAGAGTGAGACCCTGAATCCAACCCCGACCCCCTCACCCCCTACTCCCCTTTTTCCTCTGTCTCTCTCTCTCTCTCTCTCCTCACACACACACACACACACACACACACACAAACACCAAA
>CAUYLG010069601.1:0-32905 GCA_963573385.1 Cacajao melanocephalus | reverse complement strand
CATCACTAAAGGCTTTGAGATCTAGAAAGAAAGCCCCCCCCCGCCCCCGCGAGCTGCGTGCTCTGCTGTGTATGGTGGTGGTTGGAGTGTGCTGATTTCATGCCACTGTACTCCAGCCTGGTCAACAGCGTGAGTTTTTGTCTAAAAAAAAAAAAAAAAAAAAAAAAGCCCGATGTGCTGGCTCACACTTATAATCCCAGCACTTCGAGAGGCCAAGGCAGGTGGATCACCTGAGGTCAGGACTTTGAGACCATCCTGGCCAATATGGCGAAACCCCGTCTCTTCTAAAAATACAAAAATTAACTGGGTGTGGTGGCTCACACCTGTAATCCCAGCCACTGGGGAGGCTGAGGCAGGAGAATCATTTGAACCCAGGAGGCGGAGGTTGCAGTGAGCTGAGATCATGCCATTGCACTCCAGCCTGGACAACAGAGTGAGAATCTGTCTCAAAAAAAAAAAAAAAAAAAAAAATTAGCCAGTAATCCCAGTTACTCAGGAGGCTGAGGCAGGAGAATCACTTCAACCCAGGAGGCGGAAGTTGCAGTGAGCTGAGATCACGCCACTGCATTCCAGCCTGGGCGACAAGAGTGAGACTTTGTCTCAACAAAATAAAAATCAAAAGTACCTGTAATCCCAGCACTTTGGGAGGCCGAGGAGGGCAGATCACGAGGTCAAGAGATCGAGACCATCCTGGCCAACATGGTGAAACCCCATCTCTACTAAAAATACAAAAAAAATTAGCTGGGCATGGTGGCTCGCACCTGTAGTCCCAGCTACTCAGGAGGCTGAGGCAGGAGAATTGCTTGAACCCAGGAGGCGGAGATTGCAGTGAACTGAGGTCGCGCCACTGCACTCCAGCCTGGCGCCTGGTGACAGAGTAAGACTCTGTCTCAAAAAACCAAAAAAAAATCGAAAGTAAATAAATAAAGTTACAGCCACATGATGATGATAACGATGATAGCAGCAACACCAGTAAAACCCAAAACACCCGCGTCAACTCTGTACCCACCAGACACCTCTCTGCCCTCGCTCCCAACCATCCCTCCCTCTCCACTGACCCAGCCACGCAGGCACACAGCAGGCGCGGCCCCACCTCAGGGCCTTTGCACCTGCACCCCCTCGGTCACCCTGCTCTCAGGTCAGCAGGGTCCCTCCTTGCAGAGGCCTCTGCATCTGCAACAGCCGCCTTCCACGTCTCCCCAGAGCCACCCCCACCTGCTCCACTCTTCTCCACCCCTAGGGCATAAAAAGAAATTTATTTGGTCTTTGTTCCTGGAACAGAGCTCCTAAAACCCTTGGAATTTCCTAAGTGACAGGCGTGGCTTTTGTTATCCACAAGGAGCCTGAGTTTATGCCAGTGAGGCGACTCAGGGTGAGACCTCTAGACAGCCTCAGGATAGGGGCTGCTCCCCAGAAAGCCCAGGTGGTTAGAGAGGGTGGGAACTTTCACTCTCCCGCCAGCCTCTGAGAGGAGGAGGGGCTGGAGACTGCGGTCCATAAAAACTTGCAGTGGGTTTGGTAGCTCAGGCCTATAATCCCAACACTTTGGGAGGCTGAGGCAGGCGGATTGCTTGAGCCCAGGAGTTTAAGACCAGCCTGGGCAACATACTGAGACCCCTTCTCTACAAAATAAAATACTAGCTGGGTGTGGGGGCACACCTGTAGTTCCAGCTACTCGGGAGACTGAGGTGGGAGGATGGCTGGAGCCTGGGAGTTAGAGGCTGCAGTGAGCCATGATCACACCACTGCACTCCAACCTGAGCAACAGAGTGAGACTCTCTCTCAAAAAAAAAAAAACTCTCCATGTGAGGCCGGGCGCAATGGCTCCTGCCTATAATCCTAGCACTTTGGGAGGCTGAAAGCGGGCAGATCACTTGAGGTCAGGAGTTCAAGACCAGCCTGGCCAACATGGCAAAACCCCATTTCTACTAAAAATACAAAAATTAGCTGGGCATGGTGGTGCCTGTAATCCCAGCTACTCGGGAGGATTAGGCACAAGAATCGCTTGACCCAGGAGGCAGAGGTTATAGTGAGCCGAGATTGTGCCACTCTACTCCAGCCTGGGCAACAAAGTGAGACTCCATCTCAAAAACAACAAAACTCCATGAGCTTGGGGAGCCTGTAGGTTGGCAAGCACAGGGAGGTGCCAGGAGGGCGGCATGCCCCGAGAGGGCACGGCAGCTCTGCACCCCACACACACTCCCCTTCCCCCAGGAGTCTCTTCCATCTGGCTGGTCCTGAGTTATATCCTTTCTGATAAGCCAGGAAACACAAGTAAAGTATTTTCCTGAGTTCTGTGAGCCATCCTAGGAAATTATGAAACCTTAGGAGAGGGTCGTGGGGACCCCCAATTTGTAGCTGGTCAGTCAGTAGTATGGGAGGCCTGCTACTTCCAACTGGCGTGTGACGTGGGGGCAGTCTGGTGGAACAGAGCCCTTGCCTATGGGATCTGTGTGAACTCCAGGTAGCATCAGAACCAAACAGAACTGCAGGACAGTGGGTGGGTGTCTGGAGAATCTGAGAACGGGTTGCTGGTGTTGGAAAACACCCTACATCTTACTACATCCTACTGATTTTCTCTGATGGCCTCACACCCAACACCAAATAGTCAAAGGGACTGGGGCAAGCGAATGTCCTGGGCCAGGCTTCCCTGGGCAGGAAGGAGCTGATGCCCAGGACACTCCATTGGTCCCAAACCACCCAGCTGGCCAAGGCCACCAGCCTGAGCCCTACCTGCAAATGGTATCGTCCTTCCACACATCTCCTGTACAACTTCCAGGCCCTGGCTGGGGACACACCCCGGTGGTCTTCCCAGCCCTCCAATCCACTGTCCACATGAGAGCCAGAGTGGGCTCACCCACGCCTTGACCTGAGCCCCAGCACAGAAGGCATGGGGGTTCTGCCAGGCAATTCTAGAGGCAACTGCTCTGGGCCCACCCCTACACCTGGACTTCCGCTGCGCCTATCCTCACCCTACCCAAGCCAGGGGTGCCTTTGGCCTCCGCAGGCCCAGGACTGACAGCCCACCCACCCCTCCTACCACCCCACAGCAATGAACCAGGACGCCACTCACAGCAAAGCTTCTGCTATGAAATATTTTTGAAAAGATTTTCACCATCTTGCTTTTGCAAGATTTACATACCAGCAAATCACGTAATTTGGGATTGGCTGTGATTTTCAACAAGCACCAAGCACTCCGGAGAAGCTGCATGGTCACTGTGTCACAGAGTGCCCAAGCCTTCATGATGGCTGACCCTGACCCTAGGATGTTCCCTTAAATAAATGGTAATTTCTGATGGCACATTTTCTTCTCAGATTATGAGGCCAATACTTTTTTCCAGGACCTAAACTATGTGATGAGTTCCCCAAAAGCTTAAGGCTTCAGGCACGGCCCCACCCCATCCCACCCCACCCGACCACCAAGGGCAGGCCCTGGCCCCTCACAGTACCATGGTGATGCCCAGGCTCCAGACGTCAGACTTGACATTGTAGCCCTTCTGGTTCAGCTCCGGGTTGATCCTCTCGGGCTGCAGGAGGGAACAGTGAGGCGTGAACACCCACCCCAGGCAAGCTTCCGTGGCCCAGCCCTGCCTCCCCATCCCAAAACTGAGTGCTCAGCTTAGCCCACCTGCCCATGTGACAGGGGAGGAAAGTGAAGCTAGGAGGGCCGGGGTCATGCTTAGAAGGCTTACTGCTTGCCTTGAGCGGCCCCTGCCCAGGAGCAGGCCCCACTAAGGCCCTCCTGATGGTGTGGGTGGGGCAGGACCTGCACAGCCCGCCAGCCTCCTCCACGGAGGTACATGCAGCTTACCACCCAACTGGGGCACTGGGGGGTAGTTAACAACAGGGTACAGAAAGGCTGCCCCTGGACAGCAAGGCACGGGTAGCCCCACTATGGCAGGAAATGCAGTGTGGGGAGGCTCTGCCCGGCGGACAGAGGGCACGGCCAGGGTGGCCAATCTGGACAGATCTCTCCCTGCCCCATCCTCTGCTGAGCCTGGGGGCTCGGGGACCACTCACGGCCATGTAGGGCTTGCAGCCGGCATCCATCGTCTTGGCCACAGAGTCCACTAAGTAGCCACTGATGCCAAAGTCACACATCTTCACGTGGCCCTCCTTGTTGATGAGGACATTGGAGGGCTTCACATCTGCCAGGGTGGGACATGCCTCACTCAGCCACATCTGTGGACCATGACTGGAGGCAGGTGCCATGCTCTGCACAGCTGCACCCCCCTCCCTTGCCCACAGCCCCTCCTGTGCCCCCTCCCATACCCCAGTGGGCAGGTTCCACCAGGGTCCTAAGGGTCGGGCCAGGAAACTGAGGCTGCAGGAGGCACCAGGCCAGCTGACAGTTATACTTGGTCCTCAGGGCACAGCCAGGACGTGCCCATCCCGGCCCAGCAACTGCAGGGAAGGCAGGACTCCAGGTGCTTTGCTGGGGGCGCTGTGCCTGCATCCACCCTCCAGATGCGAGGTCCAGTGAGAGCCTGGTTTGTGTGGGTGCTCCCAGAGGGCGGCAGGGTCAGTTACAGCCTGGGAGGCAGGATCTGCATGCCTGGACCTGGGGTCCCCACAGACCAGCCCAGGTGACCAGCCCGGCAGGGATTCTCCACGAAAACGCGCCCAGGACCCTTGCATCCCTGTGCCCTCCATGAGGATGTGTATAAAGATGGAAATGCACAGAAAAAGGAACAGAAGGTTCCGTGCCAAATGTCAACCACAGTGACCCACTGGCGGAGGCTGGGATGGGCACCCAGTGGTCAATGGAAACTAAGCCTAATTCATGCTTTGAAAAGCAGTAAAAAAAATCTGGAGAAACAGACGTGTGCTCAGCAGCAGAAAGGAACAAACAGAGCACGGCCGACCCGGCTGGTCCAGGAACATCAAACTAGGAAGACTGACGTCCCAGAAAGGGCGAGACCCACCCGCTGTGGGAAACCAGACTTGCAGCTGCCTTAGGCACATGGGGGGATGGCAGGGAGGGGCCCGAGAGAACGTTCTGGGCTGGGGTGAGGGAGACGTCCTGGAGCTTGGAGGGAGGTGCCTGTGTGGGTGTGAACGTGATCGTGTGCACTCTGCTGGAGTTTCACGATTTGTGAACTGTACGTCAGAGCAGAACCCAGTCCACCTTGCCCAGGACAGAAGTCAAGCCAGTCCTTGCTCCGAGCACCAGCAAACCTCAGCAGGTGGAGAGCCACCGGGACCCTATCGGGCGTGTCACAACCTATCATCTCTCTGAGCCTCAGCAGCTCATCATGGAAACAGGGAAACGCCCACCCGCCTTGGCCTGGGACCCCTCCCATTGGCCACACCGTGCCTGGGTGGCTGCAGGGCACTGACCTCTGTGGATCACTGACAGCTTGCTGTGCAGATGCTCCAGGGCCCGCACGATCTGGCGGTGGGGTGGGGAGGAGGGAAGAGACAGGACTTCTGTTATTCCTGGTCACATCAACGACACAGCAGTAAGACCCGGTCCATGTCCACCTGCCTCCTGCTCCCGCTGCACAGGCTAGGCACCTCCTGACCCCGGCCTCCTGCCCTGTGCTGGCATTTCCCCAGCATCCCAACAATCCTGGTGCAGACACACTCGGCCTCCTGCCTCCTCTCACCCTCCCGGGCTCACCTCCAAGGGACCACCATCACTGCCTGCTCTTCTTGGCAGCTCTTGGTAGCCTGCTTCCCTGCCCCATCTCCCCTCCCGTGGCAGGGCCAGCATTCTAGCAGCTTGGAGCCATTTCCCTTGAGAAGGGTGGGTGGGGAGCCTGAGGCAGGGGTACACTGTAAATGTTTCCAGACGCGGTGAGGATTGAACCAGTGTCACTGGTTCTATTTTCCTTTTTTCTTTGGCCACTGGGATGCTCAAGCCCAGTGTTGCTGCCCTCCCTCAGTGACTTTTTAGACTCAAAAAGCACACATTTTGATGCTGACCTTTTTTCCCCAACTTAGCTTGTACCTCTGTGAGCTGGCCCAGGGCATTTTTAGTATGATGCTGTTGTAAATACTAAATTCCTTTTTTAAAACATGGTCTGGAACTCAAGAGTCGGACTCAATGGCTCAGACACCCAGATCTGCCAAATCTGTGGGGCTCCTGGAGCCCCATGAGCTGAGGTCTCCTAAGTAGTAAGATTCTGGTCTGGGGTAGAGGAGGAGGGTCTATGCAGGGCCGCTGCCCAGGTTCAGGGGGCACACTGATGCCCAGCTCTGCCCAAGACAACAGCATCAGGCAGGCTCTATGCCTGCTTGAAGGGCTGGGCCTCTGCCTATGCACCTGGGACTCCCAGCCCACCCGGGCCACTCACAGACACAGCAATCTCCCCGAGGATGTCCTCTGGAATTGTCATGCCTTTCTCCAGCACCTTCCGGTAGAACTTGTCCAAGGATGTGTCCATGAGCTCCATGCAGATCCACACGTCTCCCTATGGGTAACACCCAGAGCTCAGCCAGGCTGCCAGGCTGCCCGTGTCTGCACCACCCGCATGGCCTGCCCCAGCACCAGCCCCCGCCCCCTCCTTGACATGTGCCCACCCGCTCAGCTACAGTTCACCAAGCTCCCAGCCCCCCCACCAACTTGCCTCTGCCCGCTTCTCCCCACCCTCTCCCCACCTCCCCACTGCCAGGTTTGGGTGCCGGCCTCCTCCATCTGATCCCTAATTCTAGGTGTCTCCAGGGAGGAGGGATTAGCACACAGCCTCGCCAGGTCCCTCCACTGGAGCTTCAGAGTGCACCTGCACCAGCTCCACCGCAAGAGCCAGCTGATCCTGGCAGATGGCTCCCTGCCTGCAAAGACCTGCTCCCTGTTCCCCAGTGAACTCCTGTGGACCCTCCTGATGGGAAGGTTGGGAGATGCACAGGGGGCACCCTCAGGCTGCAGGGGCCCCATCAGCTAGGAGCTGGCACAGAGGATGCTGAGCTCTTCATAAGTGAAGACTGAGGCCAGGTGAGGCCGCCCTGACCTTGCCCCGATTGCCCGACTCAGACACCCTGACCTTACCACAGCTCCTTGAGGGCAAGTGAGCAGTATGAGCCCAGCACTGCCCAGGCTCCTGTCCTCCCTGCTCACCCACACCCACCCGGCCTGGCAGAAGGCGGCTCCATCCACCCTTCCAGCCTCAGTCGCTCTCTCAGCACACACCCCATCCTGTCCACAGACCTAGAACCCAGAATCCAGATCGCACACCTCCATGGCCGCTGCCTGCTCGGGCACCCCACACCCCGTATGCCATGGGGATGCAAAGGGTCACACAGGCAGAACTGAGTGCAACCAAATGCCAGGTCCCAGGCCATATCATTTAACCGCTGTGTCAACGTTAGGAGACAGCCACCACTACCCGCCTCCTCTGACAGACAAGGAAACCGAGGCACCGAACCGGAAAGTAACAGCCAGGAGGCAGCGAAGCCTGGTGTCCTGGCAGGGCCGGTGCCCCTGGGAGCTGTGCCGGCCCCAGGTGGCTCCCCATGTCCCCAGCACCTGGCACACTAGAGGGACTGAGTGACAGTGGGTTGCAGGTGACTGATGGGCGGGAGGTGGAGCACCCCACTGGCGCCGTGCGAGGACACACCTCTCGGAATAGTGCCCCGTAGAAGGTGACGGTGTAGAAGCAGTCGACCGTGCGCATGTTGATGTCCAGGTCCATGAGCAGCCGCTTCTGCTCCTGTGAGTTCACAGTGGCCCGGATCCGCTGCAGAGAAGGGCTGCCGTTCAGAGGTTGCCGTGGCAGAGGCCAACTCCCCACTCACGACAGGAGGGCCAGGGGCTCAGGGGGCTACTGCCCAGCGTGCCCCAAAAGGTCTGGCCTTGGTACTGGTCACCAAGAGGGACAGGCAGGGGCCCCATGGCAGAGCTCAGCCCACCTCCTCCAGGGAGCCCTCCCAGCTGCCTCCAGACCCGGCTCACCTTCACGGCCATGATGGTGCCGCTCTGGGCATGCCGTACCTTCTCCACCACCCCATAGGCTCCACGCCCCAGTTCTGAGATGGTCACCAAGTCATCAGCCTCCACCTCAAAGTTCTTGGGGGACAGAAAAGAGAGAGTCAGTGGCCACCAAGCTAGGAGCCAGTCCTCACCCCTCACCCCATGGACATAGCTGGGCAGCGTGAAGAGGACCAGCTGGTTAGATCTGGGCTCAAACCTCGTACCCACCACTCCCTGCTGTGTGACCCTCAGCACATCACTTAACCTCTCTGAGCCTCACATTGCCCTCTATAAAACAGGCACAGCACCAACACCCCAAGCGGCTGTGGAGTATGACTAAGACACCCATGAAATGCCCCACCAACAGGCAGAGTTCTGGGAGAGAGGTGCCCTGTCCCTCTTTCTCCGACCCCACTCAGCTGGTTGGAACGAGGCACTCATTCAACAACTGTTTACCAAGCATCCACAATGTGTTTTGGGCACTGGGGACACGGTGACAACAAAGTCTTGCCCTCACAGAAGTTTCCCTCTGTTGGGAGGGACACAAAAAAGAATAAGCAGGTAGATGACCAGGACAGCAGGTGGTGAGGGTCAGGGGTTGCAACAGCCTGGAGGGAGCGTTGGCAAGGACAGGCCTACGGACTGCGGTTTCTTTTCTTTTGAAACAGGGTCTCACTGTCACCCAGGCTGGAGTGCAGTGGCGCGATCACAGCTCACTGCAACCTCCTGGGCTCAAGCGATCCTCCCACCTCAGCCTCTCAAGCAGCTGGGACCAGAGGCGTGTGCCACCACACTGACTGATCTTTTGTGTTTTTGTACAGACAGGGTTTCACCCTGTTGCCCAGGCCTGGTCTCAAGTTCCTGGGTTCAAATGATTCTCCTGCATCGGCCTCCAGAGTGCTGGGATTACAGGTGTGAGCCACTGCACCTGGCCTGGGAGTAGAGTTTCTGTTGGGAGGACCTGGGCATAGCATGGTCCCTGAGCCAGGATTCTCAATGGCTAGTGCCCTTCCAGGGCTTCTGGAGGCATAAAAGGTAGGTTTCCCTGCAGGCCTGAGGGCATAATCCAGCAGGTCTGGGGCGGCCTGGGAGCCTGCATGATCAATACCCTCCCCTAGGGCTAGGATGCAGGGGCAGGGCCTTCCTCTCAGCTCAGAACCCTTCCTGCCAACTCAGAGCTCGCCAAGCTCCAGTGAGGCCACCGATGGTCCTCATTCCCACCAGGAGGGTCAGACAGTGGGTGGCCAGGGCCACACAGCCAGCAGCGGAGGACGAGGCTCTTCTCCAGAGCCTGACCCCCTCTGATCCTCAGTCACCTCCGCCCAGAGTGGCCCTGCGGGATCAGCTCTACCCGCTCATGGAGTAAAGTGAGAGGCCCTGCCGGGAAGATGGCTGGCACCTACTCTGTCTCCAATGGTGATGAAAGTCCGGGAGTCCAGGTTCCGAGGGGGTCTGTGGAGAAAGAAGACTCCATCACCCTCAGAGAGAACCATACCCTTCCCCCGGAGCAGCAACAGATGGGCCAGCGTGGGGACTGGCGTGGGGGCTGGCGTGGGGACGAGGTGCATCCTGCCCCAGAGGCGCCTCCTCGGACCACCTCCCCTCATTGGCTGCTGAGCACCTGCCCCAGAGGTGCCTCCTCGGACCACCTCCCCTCATTGGCTGCTGAGTGTCTACACTGGGCTGGGCATGGCCCAAAGAGCCTCCAAGACAGGGTAAGGAGCGAGGAGAGCAGATGGCTCTGCAGCCATCGCCTAGCCAGACCCATAGCAGGTGCTGCCCAGGACAGGATGAGGCAAAGCAGCGCCGGCGCCCCCGCTGCTTCTCACCCCTGCCACTGAGCCCTGTTCAGGAAGCCTCTCTAGAGTGAGCCAGGGAGAAACTAGGCAGACTCACGTGGGGTTGGGTGCGGGCGGCTTGGACATGCAGGATATCCGCAGATCCTTCTTCCTCTTGGATTTTCCTAGAATGGAGAGAAGGTGAAGCATTTGGCCTATCCCTCGGTCATCAATGTCCCCTGTACTCCCCTTGGGCTGGGCAAAGATGGGGACAGGGATGACTCAGGCCCTGGCCCACAAGGGTGCCAGCCTCTGCCATCACCTGAGCTGGGAGCCCCCTCTCTCCAAGCCAGGACTTGAGGCCTTCAAAGGGGGAAGGAGGACCACCAGCCCTGCAGAGAGGACAGACCCAGGCCTGGAGGCTGACCCTCAGGGCCTTATCTCAGCCCTGCCCACTAGGCACATCGTGAGTACCTCCCTGGGCCTCAGTTTCCCCATCTGTGAGGTGTCCTCACTGCCCTGGCTAACTAGCCCACAGGGGTGTGGGGTGAGAAGAGCCCAGCAGGGGTCCAGCACCTGCAGCAGTCACTGTCCGGGGGCCTCATGGCTGCAGATAGGGGGACGAGGATCATACCATGTCCAAGATGAGGAAGGCCAGGCCCTCAGAGAGGGCAGCAGGTGGTGGAGCAGGCTGAGACTCCAGCCCAGGATGCCCTCCAGGCTAGCTCGGGCCCTGCTCACCCTGGAGGCTGACTCGTGATGCCCGTTTCTCTCCCTCTCCTGAAAAGTGCTGGCTCTCTCCCCTCCCCTGCACCAGGCAGGCCAGAGTCCTGTGGGAGCACCTTCCTCACCCCACCCGTGTCCGCATCCCTCAGGCTGGCTGCAGGAGCGTGCTGGGTGCACGGCACTCAGCTGGTACTAACAGAGGGTCAGCATTTCTGGGGCTCCAGGCACAGTGGGGCTGGCATGCAGGTAGTCAGGGCCGCCCTTTGAAGAAGGCACAGCCGCCATTCCACAGGTAGGAGAAGCAAAGATCAGAGACGCCAGGAGCCTGCCTGCCTGGGAGCTGAGCGGACCTGAACCTAGAACACTGGCCCCAGGCGCCTGACAGCAGGCTGGATTCTCCAGAGGAGGGAAGGGACTTGCCTGGGTCACCTGGCGCTCTGGCACCAGCAGGCAGCAGAGCTGGGAGTGACACGGCTCCCCGAGACCACCCAGTGCAGACATGCTGGCCATATGTCTGCCCTTGGGGGAGCTTCGGCCCCACTTCCAAGCATGGCCCTGCCACACCTCAGCCCTCACCCACCACCCCCACTGGCTGCTGCCTCACCTTGGCCGCTGGCGCTGGGGCCTGGAAACTGCCCGTGGCCCTGCTGCCACCTGACAAGAAGACCCCAGTCTCTGAAGCCGCCTCCAAGCCAGGTTCAGAGCCAGCCTTGGCCGCGGCGCAACACGGCCTTGGGGCCCCACCTGAGAGCCACACACCCAGGCCCAGCAGCCAACCCCGCCTGGACGGAGGGTGGGGGTGGTTACCGCCACTGGGAAGACAACACCAGAACAACAGGAAACAGAATAGCCTTGGTGGGGACGGGGATCCCAGGGTCCATCCTGGGGCAGGTGGGCAGAGTGCAGGGGCCAAACAAGCAGATGCCTGCAGCCTTTCCAACAAAGCCGCCCCAGGGACCCTGCTGCCAGGCTTCAGGAAACAACAGCGTCCACAGACAGAAGCAGCAGCAGCAGCTGCCGCCACATGCACTGGGTACCTGCCTGCTGACCACTCACCCATGAATCAATCGCCCGGTCACTACCCCTGTGTGCGCCTGGTCACTACTCCGGTGTGTGGGCAGATGTACCTCGACAGTGAATGTGTTTTTATCTCATTTTAAGAAGCCACAACACGATGGCTGTCAGGGACCACATAGGTCTCCCTGCGAGTCTGTCATAGCCGCAGCCACCAGCCACAGGCATGGTCCTTCTCATCTGTGACTCCAGATGCTCCCGCAGCCCTTCAGGGAGGGGCTCCCAACCTCACTTTACTTGGGGAAGAGGCTCAGAGAGATGAAGCCACTTGCCCCAGGCTGCACAGCAAGTCAGGGGTCTGTCCTGGAGTCACTCCTAGGTTTGTTGACTTGGAGACCCTAGTAGGCCAAGCCATGGCTGACGGCACCCCTGCCACCGGGAGCCCTCCCTGAAGCAGAAGGACAGACCCAGGTCTCATGCTCAACAAGAAACGGCAACCGAGTCTGGAGACCCAGAGGCTCAGCACATTCTAACAGGAAAACCATGGTATGCAGGGCTAGCAGCTCCTGAGGCCACTCTGTCCTGCCTCTAGGTCAGTGGCTGTCTGAACTTCCTGGGCTCTGGGCTTGGAGTGGGGCAGCCGTGGCATGGTGCCCTGCTCTGCACCTCGCGTTCCTCAGGTTCAAAACAGTTCAAGGCGGAAATGCTACCCGCCTGCCCTGCACAGCTTTGCAGGACAAAGTGAGATTGCGTCTGCAAAGTGCTCAGCTCAAGGTTCACCGCACAGAAGGGGATCTGTGTGGCCCACAAATGGTCACCATGGATATGACCAGCCTCTCTGCAGAGGTGAAAAAAAACTGTCCTAAGTAATGAGAATTATAGGTAGCCTTTATTCCTGACCAGGCTTTTTGTAACCAGAATGTAAAATGTTTTCTGTTAAAAATTAAAGCTCTGCCCCAGGCATGGTGGCTCACGCCTCTAATCCCAGACCTTTGGGAGGCCGAGGCGGGCAGATCACGAGGTCAGGAGATTGAGACCAGCCTGGCCAACATGGTGAAACCCCATCTATATGAATACACATATGTGTGTGTGTGTGTGTGTGTGTGTGTATATATATACATTTTTGTTTTGTTTTTAATTGAAGCTCTGCACAGAGCCCCTGGGCCTTGACCTTGCCCCAGCCCCTTGCAGTCCCATCCTTTTCCTGCGGTGTCCGCTCTGCACCCGCCCTGCTCTCTCTGCTCTTGGTCCCTCTGGCCCCAGCCTGCCACCCACCTCACTCCCTGGGACTTGGGGATGTCATCTCACGTGCCCCCCTTCACCAGGCCTCAGTTTCCTCACCTGTCAAGGGCACTTCCACATATGGGCTGGATGGGTGGGGACCACCCTCGTCACAGGCCTGGGGAGGGCAAGGCCTGGTCTCTGCATCCACTTGCCTGTTGGGGACACCAGGCCTGCATCAGGAGAGCCGCAGGCTCCATGGGGAAGCCACCCAGCTGTCAGAGGGAGTGGGTGAGGCCGTCATGGAGACAGCCCAGAAACAAGCCTCAGGCTGCCGCAGACGTCAGAGCTGGGCCCAGATGGCCAGGCAGCCCAGGGCTGCCCAGGTGCAGCCGTTGTACCAACCGTCACCACAACAAACAGAGGCTCTCGGCGGCCACTGGCAACCCACGACAAGCCCGCCTGTCCCAGCTCCCGGCACGGGGTGTCCTGGGGTGTCCTCCGTGTATTCCAGCCTCATAGCACCTCCCAGGCAGGGGTGAGGAAATTGAAACTGACCAGAATTCAGCCACCGGCTACCCCACAGGTAAAGAGGGGTGCCCCCAGACTAAGACGCAACTCCCACTGGCCGTGGCAGCTCTGCCCTATCTCCTCCCACTTACCCGCCACTAGAGCCCCCAGCCCTTGAATGAGCCATTCCCTGAATGAGATACCTTCTTTCCCACCGCAGGGCCTTCATGCATGCCCTTCCCTCTGCCTGAAATGCTCTTCCCTGCGACTCTGTCTAGCCGATGCATGCTCCTGCCTTTAACCCATTCAGAGAGGCTGCCTGACCGCACAGGCTCCAGTGACCAGCTCTCCCTGTGGCCTGCCGGCTTCTCTGCTGTGGAATCCCATAGGTGGCCGTGCTGCAGTTATCATCTGAGAGAGCCAGTCAGCAGCTCACCTGTGAGCACCCACTCTGGAGCCACGGCCTGGGCTCAACTGCAACTCTGCCCCGTACTAGCTGTGCGCCCTCGGGCAAGCGGCTTCACCTCTCTGAACATATGTGAAGTAGAGACTGCAGCCCACCCTCCCGGGGTTATCAGCACCTTGCCGTAACGGTGCCTGGTGGGTGGAGATTAGGTGAGGCCATCTGGACATGCACAGCTCCAGAGATAACACCACCCTCAGCCCCAGACCACCCCTGTCCACCCTCTCAGTGACTCCACGAGGGAGTAGGGGAGGTCCACGTGTCTGTTGTACCAAGCACGTGGGAGAAGAGGTAACTTACAGAAGCCACACGGTGGGCATCTGTTCGGGTGGCCATAAAGGCCGGTCTGTTTGGCTCCAACGTCCAAAGAGCAACAGCCTGAGTGCAGGGCCCCCCACTCTGGCTGCCCCCTCCACCCTGGGCCTGGGGAGACTAGAAACAGACTGAACTGTGCGGCCCTCTCGGGGTCACCCACAGGGGTAGGAGGATGACCCTTCCTCGCAGCCCCTGCCCCGCCTCCACTCATAAAGGCAGCCCCCACACCACGCCATGTGCAAGAGCATCACCAGGATTCCGGTGACAAAAGTAATCCCTGCTCCTAGTTCACTGCCCTCACCTGACTTCTGGATGTTCCAGGAGGTCCCTGTTCCACTGTGGAAGTTCTGGGCCCACCAGGGAAGGAGTCACAGGTGATGGGAGATGTGAGCAGCAGGGGGCGCCACCCTACCCCAGGCCACCTCTATTCCACAGGGTCCCTCAGAGGGACAGCAACAAGGCCAACCGCTCCATGGCATGGGGGAAACTGAGGCCCTGCGAAGTGGGCACAGGCTTGTGCATGGGCAGATGTACCTCGGCTGTGAATGTGTTTGGCTCCAAGCACCTGTGGGCAGGACATGGGGAAGTTTCTCCCATCTACCTGACCACCTGCTCCATGCCAGACCCAGGCTGCCCCATCCAGCCTCACATTTGGCTACTGCAGGCCCCACTTTCTCTATCCTCACCTCGCAGGCATGCCGCAGGCTGGGGTGAGGAGGAGCGACCAAGGCTTTGCCCGCCACATCCCTGCCCTGCCTCTGTGCAGCTGTGCAAGGCCACCTGGCCAGAGCCTCACACCCTCCCCACTTCTCCACCCCACAGGGCCTTCCTCACCTGTAGAGCACTGAGGACCCCCAGCCTACCTACCTGGCAGCGCCCCCTCCCCAGTGATGCTCTGGGCCAGCACGGCTCGGGAGTACCCCTAACACCCAGGGGGAGGCCAGGCACTCAGCCGCACAGGGGCACCCACAGCTGCCAGAGGGTCCTCCCGCCCGACGCCCACAGCCCAGCAGAGACAACCATGGCCCGCCTACAACATGGAACCACCTGTGCTTTGGAGGGAAGGATCTAGGAAAGGGCCAGAGGTGCAGGCCTCACTGAGGAGGGAAGGAGGCAACATGGGAGGACCCCGGGCAGAGTGACCTGGGCACAAGGCTTGTGAAAGACGGGGGGGCCACAGTAGGTAGCTGCGGGCATCAGAGTGTGGCCTGGCCTCCCATGGCCAGACCTCACCAGTCTGGGCCCTCCATGCCCCATGGCCATCAAAATGCCTGTTCTTCTATACCTAGAAATTCCACATTGAGCAGCTCACCCCCATGCTACAACACCTACTAACATATAGTGAGCACCTACTATGTGCCTGGCCTCTGCAAATTACTTTCATTACATCTCATTTGATCCTCTCAGCAACCCATTGAGGCAGGCACTAATGTGATCTCATGCTACAGATGGGGAAACTGAGGCCCAAGATTTATAGAATCAAAAGGCTGGCACATGGAATTGGTGAGCATTCTGCAGGTCCTCAGCAGGATGCCAGGAGCAGCCTCCCAGGGACAGGAAGAGCCAAGAGCAGAGGGAGGACAGCAGTGTGAGAATGAAAATGCTGGTCAGACCAGGCACGGTGGCTCACACCTGCAATCCTAGCACTCTAGGAAGTCAAGGCAGGTAGATCACTTGAGGTCAGGAGTTCGAGACCAGCCTAGCCAACACGGTGAAACCCCATCTCTACTAAAAATACAATTAGCTGGGTGTGGTGGCACATGCCTGTAACCCCACTTGGAGATCACCGCCACTCCTGATCTCAAGTGATCCACACCACCTTGGCCTCCCAAAGTGCTGGGAAGCCGAGGTGGGGTTGATCACTTGAGATCAGGAGTTCAAAACTAGCCTGGGCCACATGACGAAATTCCATCTCTACAAAAACCGAAACAAAAAAATCTAGTGGGTGTGGTGGTGCGTGCCTGTAGTCCCAGTTACCTGGGAGGCTGAGGTGGGAGAATCTGAGCCTGGAAGGTCGAGGCCGCGGTGAGCCATGACTGTGCCACTGGGTGACAGAGCGAGACCCTGTCTTTAAAAAAAAAAAAAGGGAAAGAAAATGCTGGTTTCTGCACAGAATATTCCAAGGAGAAGCAAGAGACTGCCTTTGAGATTCCTGCCCTGTGCGATAAACGCTACTCAAGTGCAGACCATTTAAAGAAAAGAAGAAAGAAAGAGGCCGGTTCGAAGCCAGCCCCAGCGCCCTGCTCTGTCTGGAGGGGCAGCCATACTCACTGAGTTCAGGAGGGCCCCGGCAGCAGGCTGCTCAGACTGGACGGTGCCTCAGAGACTGTCCGGTGCAGACACTGACACCAGGGAACCTGGGACCCGCCCGAGGTGAAGCACCAGGACAGCCGCAGAGCCCCGAACCTGGGCCCCGAGCCTGGGCCCGGCTCCTGCCTTCTCCGGTCAGCAGAGCAACCACCACAGTCTCATCGGCCCCGTGCAGCCTGGGGGCGCGTCGCACTCCCTCTCCGGGCGAGCCCCGGTTCCCTCCCTTGATGTTCTACGAACGTGTGAAGAGGCCATGACCTCTGGGAGAAGATGAGCAAGGGTCGGGAGTTGGAAAGACAAAGCCGTGCTCCCAGGACAGTCCTTTGTGACCTTGAGCAGGTCACTGTCCCGCCAGGCCTCGGTTTACTCACTCCTAAGATGGGGGTGATCACAACACACCCAGGTTGTTGGGTAGCCATGAGGACTAAACGAGTCCATGCACACAAAATCCCCAGCACAAAACGGGTCAGATCGGTGGGACCCTGGCCCCAGGCTCCCACACTGTGGAGTGGGCCCCATGCTCAGTCTTCAAGAGGGAGTGACAGGGGAGGGGACCCACAAGTGATGCTCAGCCCTCCCAGAGCATCAGAAGAATGGGGCATTCCTTGCACTAGGCTCGTGGGCTGTGCTCCAAAGGTCCCCATGTGGGGCCAGCTGGAGGTCAGCAAGGCCATCCCCGGCCACCTGCACTGTCAACAGGCCTGTGCTGCTGCTCCTGCAGAACAGAAAACAAAGCTTCTGAACAAATGCCATCTATGCTTCATTGTTATCACTATTTCTATTTTTTTTAAAGAGACAGGGTCTCACTTTGTCACCCAGGCTGGAGTACAATGGCGCCATTACAGCTCACTGCAGCCTCAACCTCCCAGGCACAAACAATCCTCCCACCTCTGCCTCCTGAGTAGCTGGGACTACAGACGTGTGCCACCACACTCAGCTAATATTTTACGTTTTTTGTAGAGATGAGGTCTCCCTACGTTGCCCAGGCTGGTTGTGAACTCCTGCCCTCAAATGATCCTCCTGCTTCGGCCTCCCAAAGACTGGGATCTATTGTATTGAACTCAGGAGTTCAATACTAGCCTGGGCAACATGATGAAATCCCATCTCTACAAGAACCAAAACAAAAATGTAGTGGGTGTGGTGGTGCATGTCTGTAGTCCCAGTTGCCTGGGAGGCTGAGGTGGGAGGATCATCTGAGCCTGGAAGGTTGAGGCTGCAGTGAGCCATGACTGTGCCACCAGGTGACAGAACCAGATCCTGTCTTAAAATTAAAAAAAAAAAAATTTAAAAAAGGAAAGAAAATGCTGGTCTCTGCACAAAGTATTCCAAGGAGAAGCAAGAGACTGCCTTTTTGTCCCTTCGAGATTCCTACTGAACAAAATCTTACAAAGCATGGGGTTGATGACGAGAGATATGAAAAAAGGGGTCTGTCCCAGCCATCGGGGATGCAGTGTGCCATGCCAATGGCAGGAGGCTGTGGGGTTGACCAGAAGGCCAAGCCAGGTGAGAGCAGAATGGCAGGGGATGGGAGCTGTCTCTACCCCCCGTACCCAGAGCCGTCCTGGGCAGGCCTCCCATGTGTGCCTCAGCGGCCAACGGACACCGCCAAAGCAACCTTCCTGGGCATCAGTGCTCCCAGCCCTCACACACCTCCTGATTAGGTCTGAATGCTCTGCCGGCATCCACAGCCCCTCACAGCCCTGCCCCAACGAGGCAGCCCCCTGGCCTGTCACCGCATCACCGCACACACTGGCACATGCAAACCTTAGGACGGGCCTCAGAAGGCCTTGGTTACATCAGCGTGGTGACACAGGCGAGGACAGTCAGAGGACTCGGTATGGCTGCACAGCCTGGGGGGGCACAGCAGTGGCAGCCTCGAATACACACCGATTCAACCAGCCCCACCCTGAGCACGGCCCCGCGTCGGCGAACTGGATCCTTGCAGCCACCCAGAGTGTAGATCCCAGGACCGTCCCCATCACACAGACCAGGAAACTGAGAGGCGCAGCTCATAAGTGGAGGGACGGGCCTGCACTCAGCTGGCCAACACCAGCCTCCCTTCGACCAAATGCCAGGCTGCACCATGGCCCACACAGTGGACATGGGACTCGGGATACTGAGGAAGCCAAACATGCCACAAATGCACTAAAGCTCAATCTTTAAAACTAACCAGGCGAAGCAAGGAATGACGAGTCACAGTTAGGGCAGCTGTTGAGAGAAGGCAGGAGATGCAGCCCCTAGGAGTCCAGGCCACAGTCATGCTCAATCTCTTTAGCTGGGTATTAGGTACACACAGCTCACTACACCATCATTTTCTAAAAGACATATATTCTACATATCCTTTTAGTGTCTGTGGATAGAGTTACAACTTTTTTTAAAGGAGGGGGATGGAAGTCCCGCCTGCCTGGATGGCATCGGCCAGGAGGTGTCAGCAGAGCCAGGCACGATCCCGGCTGTGGGCCGCATGGCAGGAGGTGATGCCGGCTACCCTGGGCAGGGGGCCAGCTGGGAGAGGGGCAGCTGGATGTGGCCTCCCCAGAGAAACCAGGGAGGGTGGCCCTGGAATGCAGGGCAGGGAGGTGACAGGGACATGTGCCCAGGACTGGGGTCAGGGGAAGAAAGCCTGTGGCCCTCTCTGGAGATGCTGCAGTCAGGCTTGGTATCTGGAAGCTGCAAAGGGCCCAGCAAGATGCTGCTGCCTCCCCCGGCCCTCTCTGGCCTTCAGGCCCTTGACGTGAGGTTATATGAGGTTTCCAGGGTCTGCTTCAGGGAGGCATCTGCAGAAGTCACTGGGCAGACAGGCCTGACAGGGGTGGGCAGTGCCAGGAGGCATGGCCAAGGGCAGGCATGGATGGCATGTGGGCATCAGTCATGGGGCGCTGCCACAACACGGCATCCTCCATGCTGCTGCCCAGCAGCGCTCCTCTGGGACCCCTCTTGAGACACTGGCACCATGATCCTGTGCCCACTTCCTCCCCTCAGCTTGGCCCACCAACCACCGACACCCCTGACTCAGGACGGAGCCCCTGGAACCATGTCCCCAGGCCCTGCTTCTGCTTCCCAGGCTGGCCCAGGAGCTGCGTCCTGATTCCCGGTTCCACCCCGCCTTCCCCCTGTCATCCTGTTAATGCTGCATGCCAAAGCCACGGGCGGGCAGGCCTGCAGGAGCAGGCTCCAGCTCTCTGCTCCCCACGCGCCCTCCCCAGGAAGGCCCAGGAGCCCAGGGGCAGGCCCCGGCCCCAGCCTGGGGACCAGAAGGTTAAGAGGCCCTAAAGCCTGATAAATTCTGGCCTAGATGAAAGGACCCTACTGCCCAAAGGCCTCGCGCCACAGTGCCTATGAGCCCACCGTCATGACGCCCTGCTACTGTTTATCCACCAGCAATGAACTATAGCCACAAAAATAACAGCAATAAAATAATAACAGATACCATTCACTTGACAAATGCTATCTGCAATCTCGACCACTACCCTGCACGGGAGGGGTGTTTACTCTCACTTTACAGACGAGAAAACTGAGGATTAGAAAGGGCACAAGATTTACCCAGGTGAGGAGGCAGCAGAGCCAGGATTCGAACCCAGGGCCATCTGACCAGAGGCCAGGTTCCCCTGACGTCCTGCCTGGCAGAGGCGTGCCTCAGCTGGGTTCTTTGTGGACAGAGGGCAGTCTTGCCATGACTCGCGCCTGAAACTCAGCAAGCGTGGAATGAAACTATCTGCATCCAGACAGACAGGGTCCCCATTCCCAGTCTGCAGATGAAGAAATGGAGGCTTCTCCTCTGAGAGCTGGGCCATGCCCAGGGAACAGAAATCATTTACAGAGTGCAGCGAGTGGACCAGCTGCAACTTATCCAACGTCACATCACAAAAGGGACGGAGCTGGGACATGAACTCAGGCAGTCAGGCTCTAGGGACTGAGGTCTCAGAGCCTCTCCACATCACCACCTTCCAGGAACTCAGGCCGGGCCCCACCCCAGCCTACCCTGCACCACCTCTGCTCCTCGCCCTCCCTGAGTCCCAGCTGCACAGCTGAACCTAAGGAGTCCCCTGGGCCAAAGGCGGTAAACAGCCACTGCCACCTGCTCCTGCTCCGTGAGCAAGAGGAAGCAGAGCCCCTTGCCTAATAGAGGAAGTTCCTGGGTGGGGTACAGAGGGCCTGCCCAGGGGGTCCCAGCCCAGCCCGAGGTCCTGGAAGGGGCCACCTCCAGTGCCCCAGCTCAGGGCTAGGTGCCACCTGCAGGACACGTAACCCCCTCCCCACCCACCAGGCTGGCGGCATCGCCCCTTTAAGCTGTAGGCAGCCGGCTGGCATGCCCAGTGGGTGAGTCAGCACCCAGTGCCCGCTGACTCACGGCCGGAAGCCTCCACTGCCCTGGCCTTCTCCTCACACAGGCCAACTGAGAACTTTGCTCCCTTTGGGCCCTGGGCCATGGGTTGGCTGACAGAGAGTTTCCTGTGCGTCACAAGAGGGGTGGGGGAAGTCCCCGAGGTGCCACCTCCAGTCTTTCCGACAGCCGGGGGTGGGGGAGGGTGGCCACAGCAGGCAGGGCTAAGACATGGCAGTGCTCCGTGAAGCCTCAGTGTCCCCATGGGGCAGTCAGGAGTCCGGAGCCATGGTCTAAGCTGTGTGAAAATTAACCATGATGTGCCTCCACAGGTGGCACTCTTAGGGCAGAAGAGGCAGAAACCATGCTCTGAACGACAACAGGACATGTGTGGTACCCTGCAAGGACAAACGTGGCTTGCACACATGCCCCTGCCCATTGGCCCAAAGATGGCCATGTGGGCAAGGAGGCCAGGGGAAAACCAGCAGAGCTCGGGGCCTGAGGGCCGCGCACACACAGAAAACTCCCCGGGCCCATGGCACAGAGGATGGAGGATGGGGCCGGGTACCTGCTGCAAGGCAGGAAGCTCAAAGGTAAATCTCCAGTAAGGTCAAGCGCCAGCCACTCCCTGCCGTGTTCAAATTCCTTTGAGAAGGTGGAGAAGGCTCCGTGCTGGGAGGCCCAGTGCCCAGGATGGGGCGGGCATGGGGCAAGGATCTCCACCTGTGGGGGCAGGCCGGCCACTCCTCCCTCCAAGCTCAGTTCTGCATCTGTCAAATGGGTCGGATTGCAGTGAGTATGCCTCAGACCTCTGTGGAGACACACAGTCCTGGGGAACCCTAGTCCACCTGTCACCGCTGTGTGGCCTCAGGCAAAGCACTTAATGCCTCTGGGCCTCAGTTTCTTTATCTATAAATGGGGCTGTGAGGAATGAATGAGGAAATGCATGGCACGTGGAAAAAAAGGAGCTCACAGGGATTTTGGTGAGGGGCATTGTGGCTCTGCCACCACATACTTCCCCAGACCCCGAAGAGGCTACAGGGTCCCTGGGTCTGAGGGAGGTCCCTGACCCTCCATTCAGCCCACCCAACCTCATCTGGGACCTGGGTTCACATCTAGAAGTTCATCCTGGCCTTCTCACAGCGTTCCCACCACCCTATGACCTCTCTCTCTGCAGAACTCTGTAACTGGAACTTTTATTTTGCTGAGGCATTCCCTGCCTGGAGAGCTTAAAAAGCCTCCAAAACAAACAGTGCTTCCTACCCCTCCCCGAGCTCTCCAGAGTGAAGTGTCTGATTTCCCGGTTCCCAAGCTCCACGAGGTCTGTGCAGTGAAGTCCCTCCTCAGACACCTCCCCCCGCGAGTGCCTCCTGAGTTACTCACAGTGGTTGGGCAATTGTCAGGGATCGGCCTCCCACTTATGTAAGGCATAATTATTCTGCCCACCCGGCTCCAGCCACCCCAGCAGCCAGCAGCAGCAGGGGCCAGGAAGAGCCCATGCCCTCCCCAGACCCCCATAGGGCTTCCACTGGCTTGCGCCCTCCAGGGCAGGAGAGTGGCTGACCCCTGATGAGGGGGTGCCCGCTGCTACCTGCCTCCTGCTCACTCTGCAGCGGAGTCCCAGCAGCGGAGGCCTTTCCAGCAAGAAGATTGAAAGCAACAGCGAGACGTGTGCAGAAGGTGTCCCCTGGTGAGCAGCGGCTCCGTGCCAGGCGCTCCTCGAGTGAACGCCTGAGCTCGTTAGCATTCGCCACCCCACGCCCCACTCCCGAGTCCACAGAAGCAGGTGTGATTACTTCCAATTTACAGAAAAGGAAACTGAGAGCCAGAGACACCAGGGGGCTTGCTGCGCTGAGGCAGCCCATTCATTACGGCTATGTCCGGTTTGGAAATCTCTCACAACCCAGCCTGCCGAAACTCCGACGCACCAAAAACATCCTCTCCTCTTCCTGAAAAAAAAATTCCCCTTCTGCCCTCCAAGTCTCGTCCTTCCCCCTCCGCATGACAAATCCTGCTGCCGCCACCTCACAAAAATTTCCAGGAAGGCCAGCTACTTGGAGAAGAGCAAATCCCTTGCACAGCTAGCACCCTGGCCTGGCGGCTGGCCCAGATCCCAGGCAGCCAGGACAGGAACCAGATGGGGTGAGCGCCCCAAGTGCAGGGAGAAGCTTGCAACTCAAGACAGAGAGGAGCCGGTAGAGAGGGGGCTGCACCTTAGGGAGGGGTGAGAGGACAAGGGAGGTTCCTGGAGACACAGGACTGCAGAACAGGGTGGAGATCAGCCATGGAAGGAGCAACATAGGGCCTAAAGGAGAGGGAGAGTTGGGGGCGAGGAGGTCAGGCGGTTCCGAGCTGGGGTGTAGCCAGAGCGCCCGCGTAGGGGCTACAGTGAGGTCCATAACAATAGGAGCACTCTGGGGCCCAGATGGAGACGCAAGCGAAATCCCAGTCTAGATACAGCCCTGGGTCCCAAAACTGGACGTGGGACTGGGTGCTGACCAAAGACCCAGGTCGGGGCCAGTGTGAATCTCACCTGGGTCCCGCTGAGGAAGAAGATTGGGAGAGTTCCTGCCTAGGCTGCAGCCGTAAGGCCCAAATGAGGTCACAGTGGGGCTCCTGATTTGGATGGGTGGGAACAAAGTCCTCGCCTGGGTCCAGCCTGGGTGATCTCGGGCCTGGGTGCAGTCCCAAGGCCTAACCTGGGGGTCCAGGTGAGGTCCCAGGCTGGGGCCGGTCCCGGGACCCCAAACAGGAAGGGGTTCCGGGACCGGGCGCCGCTGCCAGGTCGAGGACAGAATAGGGTGGGACCACAGAACGGTCGGAGTTTGCAGCCCGGCCCCAGACTGGGCCCGGGGTCAGGCTGAGGTTCTGGCGGGGAATGCCTACCTTTGGACTGGGGCATGCTGGCGGGCTGGCTCGAGGCGGGCGACTCCATGCTGCAGACGGGTCCGGGACGGCGGCGGGGACTAATCTAGAGGACAGCGGGCTCCACCGGGGCCGAGCACGCTCATGGCTGCGGGCAGACGGCCCGGGTCAGGCGGAGGAGCAGAGGCACGCGGCAGCGACTGCAGCGAGATGCGTCCGCGACTGGCAGCGCCGGAGCCAGACTGGGCAGCGCCCGGGGGACCCCTGCGGAACGGCGCTAACTTAGGCCCCACCCCTGCGTGCCGATTGGCCCTCCCGTTTCCAAGGCCCGTCCCCCGCCTATCAGACGCCGGCTATCCCTGCCTATCAAACATACGCCCCGCCCCGCCGTGGGCCCAGGATCCTGGCGCCTCTCGCTCTCTGTCAAGTCCGTCCTCCGCCCGAAAAACCCAGGCCCGGCCAGACTCCGCCCTCCTGGTCTAAAGCCTCGCCCCTCGCGCTGCCCGTCAACACGCAAGCCCCGCCTACTCCCGGGACCCACTGAGCCCGCTACTCCCTGCAGGCGCCAGGCCCCGCCCAGCACCCCCAGACCCCGCCCAGCACCCCCAGACTCGCAGCCCAGGCGGGTGAACTGCGAGGGCGCGTTCTCCTGGGTGCGTGGTCTGGAAAAACCCCGAGATCCCCAAAGGTGGCCCGGCTGGGCCTGGCGAGACGGACAGGGGTTAAAAGCACGCTGCTGGGTGAGATCGGGATTCAGATCCGAGTCGCCAACTTTGCAGCGGGACTGGCCTCGAGCAGGTCGTGACACCTGAGCCTCAGTCAACGCCTCTGTGAGCGGACGGCGGTGACAGCCACCTCCCGGCGCTGCTCGCTAACACGCACGGAGGGCCCCGCGCCAACAAACGTCCACTTGCTCCCGGGCACCAGGCGCCCGGCCAGGGCGCGGAGTCAGTGGTGAGCTCAGCGATGCCTGGTGATGAGGCAGCACGAGGAGCTTTCGTGGCTGGTTACTGCTGCCCCTGTTGTACACAGACGGAAACTGTGTGTCAGAAGGAGTGAGGTGGCATGCGGTGCATTTTATCCCACGAGCCCCAAGGCCCCATCCCGGCTCTCTCCTGGGCCTTGGTTCTCTCCTCTCCTGCTAGGACCTCAGTCTGCTCATCTGCATAATGGGTGGATGGGCCAGTCCTCCCTCTGCTCCCACAGGGAACCTCGGGGAATTTCAGGAACCGCTGACCAATCTGGTGCTGGGATCAGGTGACTGGATGTAAAGCCAGGGCTAGTGAGGGCAGAATGTGCCAGGCAAAGGTCAATGGGTCAGCCCCTGGCCTCCAGTCAGACATGAGTGTGTACCCTGTCAGGGACCTCACGTGAGGGAAGCAGATTCCACCACCTGCCAGAAACGCTTGAGGCCAGGGCTGACCTCTGCTTGCCCAGGTGTAAAGTGGGGGTGATGCAGGCCCTGTGTACACAGCGGCCGGGAGGGCCACGTGAGATAAGAGGGAAGTCTTAGAGTCATCACCTTTCTCTTCCTGCATCTCCTGTTTACCCTTCCCAGGCAGTGGGGTGGAAATCATGAGCCTGGGACTCAGACAGGTGTGGACTCCAACACCAGCTCCCCCGCTTACTAGCTGGGTGACCTTGGAGAAGTCACTGAGCAGCTCTGTCCCTCGGTTTACCTATCCCATGGGGACAATAAGGTCTCTGAAAGCACTTCATGAGTTCAGGAGTGGAAACACCTGGCCTAGGGCCTGGCACTCACTAGGTGCCCAGGAAATGTGAGTTTGTAAACACTGTGGGCTGCCTCCATCCTGGCCATATCATCCCTGGTCACCTGCACTTACCCATCCATAAAATGGGAATCCAGCAGCCGTTTCCTTTCTACCAGAACTGTAGGCCTGGTCCAGCGCCTTTTCTGGGTTCAGGCCCCAGCCAACGGCCTTGACTCCTGCTCCCCCACACTCCGCCTTGTGCACTCTGCTCCTTGGGATATTCAAGAGTCTTAGTGTGCCCCTCAAATGTGCCAGGGATGGTTCTGCTGCAGGGGCTTCACCCTTGCTGCTACTTCCCAGAACATTCCTCCACTCAAGACTCCTGGGGCTCTCATCCCTCAGACCGCCTCCTAAATGAACACCCCTAAGAGGCCTTCTCATCGTGGTCCTCAAACTGAGGCGCAACACTCATGCTGCTGCTGATGCCTTTGTTACTGACTGAGTTTTTAACACAGCTCTCCCTCCAGACCACCTGCGCCTCATTCCCTGCTGTGTTCCCGATGCACAGCCCAGAACCAGGCACATCATAGGTGCCTAATAAATATTTAAGGAATGAAAAAAGGAAGGAGGAAAACATCCACAGACCAGGGTGAAGCGACTCCAGTCCCGTGCCAACCTCCGTGGCAGCCAGATGACTCAGATAGGCCCTCACATACAAGGAGTTTGTGGATTAGTCAGGAGCCCGATAATCAGCCCAGGAATCACAAAACTCCATGTGAGTGCTATAAATAGATGCATGAGCAAAAGTCCCAGGAGGATGCCTGGGTGATGCAGGCATCTCCATCTGGGTGGGGTCAGGGAAGGCTTCTCAGAGGAGGTGATTTTGAGACTGGACCTTTAAGGAGGTCCAGGGCCAGTAGGAGCTTGCCAGGCAAAGAAGCAAGAAAGAGCATCCCTAGAAAGGAGCAGCAGGGACAATGGGCTGGAGGTGTAAAAAGGGCCACACATGAGGACCAGGTGAGGGCCAGACTGGGATGCACAGCTGCATTGCTGCAGCTCAAGAAGTACCACTGAGGACCATCAGAGACAAAGGTCTCTTGCTGGCTTGCTGTAGTGACATCTGATTTCTTTCTGACTGTAAGTGGCACAGTCAGGCTGGGGAATTCCGTGACCATGCAGAAATCAGAAGGAATGTCTGACATGGGTCACAAGAGGCTGCCTCTTACCCTGACTCCTAGGAGAAAAGTCCCAAACCCCCTCTCGGCAGATGCAGGGAAACCGAGGCTCTGGATGGGAAGGATTCTGGCCAAAGTCAGGATGCAAGCATGATCTGAGGTGGGCAGGACCTGGGGTGACAGAAGGCTGTAGAGAGAGGCTTACCCAAACCCAGGATGTGGGCAGCTCATTCATTCATTCAACAGATATTCGTTGAGCAATTACTATGTGACTGGTACTGAGAGCATAACATTGAATAAGACGGACACAGCTCCCTGGTGAGTATGACCCGGTGTGTGAGCCAGACAAGCAAAATGCCTGTCAAAGTGTGGCAGACCAGGCACGGTGGCTCACACCTGCATATCCAGCATCTTGGGAGGCCGAATCATTTGAGACCAGGTGAATCATTTGAGCCCAGTAGTTTGAGACCAGCCTGGGCAACCTGGCAAAACCTCATCTCTACAAAAAAAAAAAAAGTTGGCTGGGTATGGTGGCATACACCAGCTACTCAGGAGGCTGAGGTAGGAGGATCACTTGAGCCCAGGAGGTCAAGGCTGCAGTGAGCCAAGATTATGCCACTGCACTCCAGCCTGGCGGATAGTGAGACACTTTCAAAAAAAAAATGCTATAGGGAAAAGTAGGGGAGGGGACAGGGTGTGTGTCTGGACGTGGGGGCTATAATTTTAAGGAGGGAGGTCAGGAAAAGCCTCCCTGGAAGGTGCCATGTAAGCAGAGACCAAAGGACATAAGGGAAGGAGATATCTAGGGGGAAAGCATTCCAGGCAGAGGGAACAGCTGTGCAAGGGCCCTGAGGTGGATGGCTAGCAGGAGAGTAACAAGGAGACCGGTGTGGCTGGGTGGTGGGAGCTGAGGGGTCCCTGTTCTCACCTATATATACCCCTTGGACATACTTATTCCCACGTGCCCCTTCACACCTATTCAAGTCCACACACCCCAAATACACAGGCACACACACACGAATGCAAGGGGGTGCACAAGTGTGTGGGTGCATGTGGAGGGACCACATGGGCACGTCCACAGACACAAGCCACAGCACAGCGGTGCACATGGTATGGGTATGCTCTTGCCACCAGTGGGGGCGTCCTCTGCTTGATGCCCCACAGCGCCCTCTGGTGACCAGGGCACAGCAGCGCTCTGGGGTGCCCAGCAGCGCAGGACCCACTGCACTCTCTGCTTTGATGGCCATCTAGCCTCCTCCTCTCCGTGCTTCCCGTCCCCAAGCCTTCCACACTGCAGATGGAGCCTTCCCAAAAATGGCTAGCCAAGTTCTAAACTCCGCCCTGGCTCCCTAGGTGAGGAACTTTCAGCACTCTGATCCCTGCTGACTTCTCCAGACATCCCTCAGTCCAGCAACTCCCAATTCAAGCTTTCCTCCTTGTGCCCTTCCTTTTTTTTTTTTTTTTTTTTGAGACAGAGTCTAACTCTGTCGCTCAGGCTGGACTACAGTGGCATGATCTCGGCTCACTACAACCTCCACCTCCAGGTTCAAGCAATTCTGCCTCAGCCTCCCAAGTAGCTGGGATTACAAGCACTCACCACCATGCCCAGCTCATTTCTTTGTAACTTTAGTAGAGACAGGGTTTCACCATCTTGACCAGGCTGGTTTTGAACTCCTGACCTCGTGATCCACCCACCTCGGCCTCCCAAAGTGCTGGGATTACAGGTGTGAGCCACCGCACCTGGCTTCCTTGAACGTTTCTTTGCAAAGTTTGTTCCCTGGATGAGGAATGCCCTTCCTGCCTTTCCAACTGACACATTCCCTCCGCTCCTTCAAGGCCCAGTTCTGAAGCTGGGACAGGAGGCCCTGCCTGACACTGCTCTGCCCAGTGCCCCTGCCCCTGCCCCTCTCACCGTGGCTCACTCCCCCACCCCCCCGTCAGTGGCTGTGCCCTTGTCTGCCTCTCCCATCAGACTCCTGATGCTTCAAAGCAGGGCCTGTGACTGGTTCTCCCCACAACAGCATCAGGACATGCTGGAGGTGTTAGAAAAGTGAACATTTACCCTTGAGAAGTTTGGAGGCAGCAATATATGGTTCCTGAGCAGCTCTCATTCAGGGGCCAGTGCTGAAGTCAAAATATACAGAGAAGGAAACCTCGACGGAGGCCCGCCTGCTTTATGGAAATCATCATCACTCTCAAATAGCAAAAGATGGATTCGTACAAGTGACTGGCTCCCCTAGCAAAACATCAAGTCCCATTTCTACAGCTCCTACTATGTGCTAGTCCCTCCAAGCAAAGCATCTTGTGGACTCACTGTGATGCAAGCTGCAAGGGGGCAGTGCCTTTGCTTTGGTCACTACACTGTCCCCAGCACATAGTAGGTGCTCAGTGAATACTTGTGGGGTGGAGCAAAGTTCCTACCATCCCAACAAAGTGTCTACTATTATCATCACCCCATTAAACAGATGAGAAAATTGAGGCTCAGAGAGGTGCCCAGAAGCATCCAAGGCCACTGGTGATAGTGGAGCTATTGTTTGAAATCGGTTCTGTCAGACGGAGACAGTTTTCCCTGCCTTTTCCTGCCCACGCTTCCACTAAAAAGTTTTGCAACACCCTCCATCCAAGCAAAACAAATGGCCCTTGAGCCCCTTTCGCTGCTTTCTGGAAAGCCACCAGCTCTACTTCTAACAGAGTAGTCGAGTCTGGCTTGCCAGGATCCCTGCGGGGTTGCATGGTAACCCTGTGGCTGTCCCCAACACCAGTTCAGAGGTCCCAGGAGTCTCAGCCTGGTGTCTCCCTGCCCAGGGTCCTCAAAAGTAGCACTCCTGCCCAACAGCCAGGGAGCAGTCAAGGGGACAATATTTCTCGGCATCTGTTGCATGCCAGGCCTAGTGACTTGACACACACCCCAGGGAAGCAGGTGTGGTTAGACCTTCATCTCTCAGATGAAGAAACTGAGGCCCAAGACTTCAAACAGCTTGCCCAGGTCCCACCACCAGGAAGGATAACACCAGATTTTTAACCCAGACCGTCACCGTAACAGCCTTCTGTGTGTTGGGCTTTTTACTTCAAGCTGGCACTTCACAACTAGAAGCCAGGACCGCAGGGCTGTCCTTATTGCCACGTGATGGGTGAGAAGTACTACAGACATGGAGAGATGAAGCAACTTGCCCACAAGATCATATAATCAGGGAGCAGAGAGGCAGAAGCGTCCCAACAGGGCTGACTCCACAACACGGGTACATCCAGCATCTCTGCCTTCAAAGGGCTGTCTTCTAATCTAAGCCAGTAAGTAGCCAAGTGACCTTGAACCAATGATTGGTCTCAGCCAGGCCTCGTAGGTCACCCTGTCCGTTCCCATCAATGCTTCTGTCCCTTTTCGGCCATCCAAGCCTGGGTTTATGTCCCTCCCACAATGGGTATCTCACCCTTTCATACCTGGGTCTTTCATTCCCAGTAAGCTTGGACCATTATCAGCTTCTTAAGCAATGCTGAAGTTGCGTCACGCTCAAACGCATCCACCCGTTCCGTATGCCTCCTCAGCATCTGGTTTTCCCTGACACTATGGGAGGCACTGAGGATACAGTGAAAACCAAAACAGACAGGTCCCTGCCTCCATGGGGCAGTGAAGACCTCCTGCCTTCATGGGGCTAGCCTTCTGGAGGAGCTTGAGAAATAAGGCAAATTCAGCATTGATGAATGTAAATCTGTAAAATAATTTCAAATAGCAGTAAGGGCTATGAACCAAAGTAGAGCTGAGTGAGTAGCAGAGAAGCACTGGCTGGTCAGTGCCCAGTGCCCCTGCCCCAGCAGGTCAGGGAGGTCTTCCTGGAGGAGGTGGCTTCTCTTCTCAGGCCTGGGTGACAAGAAAGAGCCATGTGAAACTGGGGATGGGGGCTGGCTTAAAATAGCCTGTAGAGTGAGTGAGACTTCTAGCTAACATGGAATGAACAGGGATATTTTTCTCCTTTCCCTCCCCAAACCCCACTAAGATGACAATAAAAGGAAAAATGTTTACGTTGCAAACTTACAAAGAAAGTCAATGACAAAGACAAAAAGTCTACAGAACTTTTTTTTTTTTTTGGAGACAGGGTCTCTCTCTGGCACCGAGGCTGTATTGCAATCGCATGATCTCTGCTCACTGCAGCCTCAATCTCTCGGACTTAAGTGATCCTCCTGCTTCAAGCTCCAGAGTAGCTGGGATCACTGGCCTATGCCACCACACCCCACTAATTTTTAAATTTTTTATGGAGACAGGGTCTTGCCACGTTGCCCAGGCTGGTCTCAAATTCCTGGGCTCAATCGATCTTCCTGCCTCAGCCTCCCAAAGTGCCAGGATTACAGGTGCAAGCCACCGAGCCCAGCCTACAGAATTTTCCAAGCTGGAAGATTAATAGTAATCACCTAGGCAGAGTGGAAGAAGCTGCAACCAAATTCTGCCTGTCAAGGGGATCATTCAAGGCCAGAGGCCCCCCAGAAACACAGGCTGGGGGTCACAAGGTCCCTCTGGAGGTGGAAGGGTAGGTAGGGACGAAAACAAGACGAGTTAAGAGTTTGTGCCATGCACGGTGGCACGTGCCCATAGTCCCAGCTACTCGGGAGGCTGAGGTGGGACAATCGCTTGAGCCCAGGGGTTCTAGGCTGTAGCGCGCTATGCCGATCAGGTGTTTGCACTAAGTTCGGCATCAATATGGTGAACTCCCGGGAGCAGGGTACCGCCAGGTTGCCTAAGGAGGGGGTGAACCGGCCCAGGTCGGAAACAGAGCAGGTCAAAACTCCCGTGCTAATCAGTAGTGGGATTGCGCCTGTGAATAGCCACTGCACTCCAGCCTGGGCAACATACTGAGACCCCGTCCCTTAAAAAAAAAAAAAAAAAAAGTTTGTAAAAACAGCAGTTGTGCCTTCCAGCTTCCCAGAACCGAAGATCATGAGTCTCCAGATTTGAAAGGATCCGCTCAGTGTCCAGCTAGATGCAAGAAGAAAACAGGCTATTACGAATTCCCAGGAAAACAAACAACACAAAATAGAAAATGTTGTCACAATGTACTCCACAGCTCAGCTGGGAACAATACTTACATAACCATAATACCGTCAACACCAAATACTGATGCATCCCAAAACTGATGACTGAGAGCTCACAGGAGACAAAGCACAGGGTTCATACCTAAGAGAACCGAATCCTCACTGAGAGCCGGCGGATATTGTTTAAAATCGCAAAGAAAGAAAAGAATCGCAGTGTATGCGATTGAGAAATAAGGAGGGAGGCGCTCAAAGGGCCGAAGAGATGCACCTGCCACGTCGCGGCGGGACTGGGTCCGTTCGGGTGGCCAGGACCCGGGCTGCACCGGCGCTGCGCATCCTGGGGAGGCCGCTTCGCGATCGCCGCCTTGAGCCCTGCAGCCGCTGGCTCCCCGCTCCCTGCGCCACTGCCTTCCTACAGACCAAAGGCGGCTGCAGGCCACGGGCAAGGCCCACGTGTCCCCAGCACACAAGACCGAAGGAATAGAGGAGCGCAGGGACACGGGGTGAGCAGGCCAGCCCAGGTCGTCGAAGGCCAAAAATGGAGCATTTTTAGGGAATCTTAAGTTACTCGGGACTCTCGGGCCCGCAAAACCCCCTGCGCAGCCGCGCGAGCAAAGGCTGCAGCGCCGAGAGGCCGCGGGGACCGCCCGGCCAAGCCCCCCAGCCACGCCCCAGCCACGCCCTCAGCCACGCCCCCCAGCCAGGGACGGAGCCAGGGCGAGCCTCTGATTGGCTGCGCCTGCACACAGGGCGGCGCGGGCCGCGGAGCAGGCTGCCAGGGCGAGTGTGCGGCCGCCTCCAGCGTCCCAGCCACGAGCGCGGTGGTGTGGATCCCCGGGGTCTGCGCAGGGCCGGCGGAAGGGGCGCACATGCCCGGGCAAAGCCCTGCGGCCCTGGGTGGGAGCGTGGCCTTGGGTCCCAGGTCACAGCTCAGCCCCCAGGGCCGGGCCTCCCGAGGGCCGCGGACCTTGGGGACCTGGGGCGTGGAGCCGGACCCGAAGCCAAGCCTCAGATCTGTGCGGGACAGCGGCGTGGCCGACGCTGTTAAACCGGTGCTGTAAAGGCCTCGTTTTCCCTCCCTGAGCGGCTCCCCACATCCCCATGTAGAGAAGAGGCCGGTTCTCTCCCGTCCCCAGGTGCAGCAACTACGGGTCCAGCCTTTTAAAGGACAGTCACCCACCCATACTTCCCAGCAAGGAACAGGTCTTGCTTGTATGAGGGTAGAGAGGGCGTTCAAGTGGTTGGTCTTGGAAAACTGCCATCCGAAGGATTGCAAACATTCTTGGGTGGAGAGAAGAATTTGTCCCCGGGTGGAGGAGGGCTGCTGGGTGCTCTTGAGGCCGCGGATGAAGGAAATTCATTTCCTCTCCCGGGTGCCCAGGATTCAGACTGTTCCAGACATCTGTTGGGCCGGCAGCCAGGATGCCCCCGGCGTGCTTAGAGAAGTGGCTTTCTTTGCCTTCCTGAGGATAGATTTACACTGTCCTGAGTCTGCAGGTTATTTTTTGTGCTTGGGGACTTGAGAGCCAAGAACAGTCTGCATGCAGCAGGAAGGATG
>CAUYLG010069600.1:0-22905 GCA_963573385.1 Cacajao melanocephalus | reverse complement strand
ATTCTGAGTGAAATTTCAAAGAAAATAGAAATGAATGAAAATGACTTAAATATGATAAAAATTATTAACTAGAAACTCCAAGAACAAGCTTCATTTACAAAACGATATGCTAAAGCCATTACTCTTTTTTTTTTTTTTTTTTTGAGACTGGATCTTGCTCTGTCACCAGGCACCAGGCACCAGGCACCAGGCTGGAGTGCAGTGACGCAATCTCGGCTCGCTGCAACCTCTTCCTCCCGGGTTCAAGCAATTCTCCTGCCTCAGCCTCCCAAGTAGCTGGGACTACAGGCACAAGCCACCATGCCCAGCTAATTTTTGTACTTTTTTAGTAGAGACGGGGTTTCACCATGTTGGCCAGGATGGTCTCGATCTCTTGACCTCAGGATCCACCTGCCTCGGCCTCCCAAAGTGCTGGGATTACAGGCGTGAGCCACCGCGCCCAGCCCCAGTAGAATCTATCTTTCATTTTTCAACTAAATTTTTTTAATGGCTACTTAGCTCAAACATTTAAATACCATTTCATTTGGGGCTCTGTGGTGATATGCAACTAACTTCTGAGAGTGTAAAATTATGGATACCAATCATTTGTCTTAGTTAACCTAGCATATAATTTATCCAGTACTCATTAGAATTGTAAAAGTTTGTCTGCATATCACAATTTTAAAAGTACATATCTTGACTAATTTTAAATTTATTAGTTAATTTAAACTTTGTTCTCAGTAAGATGAATGACTACCCATAATATTTTTTCAGGAATTATTTGAAAGAAGTCAAGATTAGTGCTCTCAGAAAGAATTTAGACATCTGTTTAAATTATTTGTTTATAGATGAAGAGAAAAGAGGAAAGTTTAGAGTGCAATATGGGCATACCATACAGGATCAGGTTATCAGAAAAGCGAGAGTTAATCAACATGGTGAAACCCCATCTCCACTAAAAATATAAAAATGAGCTGGAGGTGGTGGCGCATGTCTGTAGTCCCAGCTACTCAGGAGGTTGAGGCAGGAAAATCTCTTGAACCCGGGAGGTGGAAGCTGAGAGTGCACCGCCGCACTCCAGCCTGGGCAACAGAGTGAAACTCCATCTCAAGAAAAAACAAAACTAAACTAAACAAAACGAAGATGTCACAGGAGCACCATATCTGACAGACACTGTATCTCTATGAGTGCGCTGTGGGAGTGAGCCGGCATTAGCGGGAACAGGGCTGCCATTCTCTCCATTAAGAACGGACACTGCCCTCTTTGCAGAATCTCCGAGCATTCTTCTCCTAGTATATGACTTGAGATCATTAGAAGGAATGCTATTTTCTCTTTATTTGCTTCTGAACTGTCTCCTCTTCTCCCCTTTCTTTTGCTGAGCCAGGAGGAGGTGATAAGAGTTTCTCCGCTGGTTCCTTTAGCCTTGACGACACGTCCTCTCCAGAGGTGGACAAGCTTCACTGGCTCCTTTCTAATCTGCTCCTCTGCATCCCCCACAGGCAACCAAAGCTCCAGGGCATGGAAGGCAGCCTTCCTAGACCCTGGGCCCAAACCTTTGCTCTGCCTGAAGTCTGGTATTTCCTCACTTGGTTTAAATTTTAGGAAAGTTACTCACAATTTACTCCTCCACTTCTCACCTGTACCTCTCCTCTGCCCTTTGTCCCAGGTTCTTTTCAAGGGCTCCACACTGTTTTATTTCTCTGCTTTTGCTTCGTATCAGAGTTACTTGAATTCTATACTGGCTTTATGGCTGAATCAAAAGCAGGATATATGGATTCTTCTTCCCAATCTTGCTCCTCTTTTTCCCAGCTCCACGTGGGAGTCGTGTGAGTCTCCTTCTGGTTTTTAGTGACTGGGTTTGTGGTGGGCACACTGGGTGGAAAGACCACAGGCAGGTCTACCAGCCACCCAGGGACACTCATCTCCCCGTGGTTTCCCAGTGGAAGTCAATGTATTTGCCAGTGAATCTCCTACTGATCTATTGATATATCTTTGCTGAATCCTGTTCTCCATGCTAAAAAATTAGCTGTGAATATGACAAAAAGTCCCTTCTTTCAGAGAATTTATTTGAGGATGAAGTAAAGTGAGTATGGTGAATAAAAGTAAATACAAACAAGCAAGATGATTTTAGATAGATGCAAAGGCTGTGAAGAAAATGGTTTAGGGCTCATTATCACTCCACAGTGATAAGAACTGAAATGCATTGAAAAAGAATGTGTGTGTTTTAAATAACATATTTTAACATAATTATTAAAGGCTAATTCTACCTGCTAGGTTACAGCTTATGGTGAAAATTGGATGAAAATAGCAGAAGAGAACTCAAAGAATATGGCCAATACAGAAAGCAAATGGTGTCGACCCTTGTGGGCTGCTGTCGGGACGTCTGGTTAAGTGGGCCTTGTGTCCTCTGGACTGTGCATGACGGAAGATAGGAGAGATAGGAGGACCTGTGAGCTGCAAATAAAACCCTTATCCCCTACCCATTGAATGGGCTCCCTCTCGACCAAAGGGACCCCATAGAAACCTTCAAAACTGAGTTCCCAGCCATTATGGGAAGGGAGGTTGGACACAGCTCCTTATACCCCCTTCCTTATGGAGTTTAGACAAAACCTGCGCAAAATGAATGTAAAATAGATAAGATTAATAGAATGGATTTCATGTAACAATAAGATGTCAAGTTATAACCAAGAGGTAAGGTGATGCCAGACCAGGCTAAGTCCTGCCTGCAGGCCATCAATCTGGTAAACAGGGCATTCTGACCCAGCATCTGGTGGCTGAGTCTGACATAGCATCCTAATCTTACAGATTCCTTTCTGCTGACAACATGTTTGAGAGAGCCACACTCCTTTAACCAGCTGAAAATTAAAGAATTTCTGAATCCACTTATGACCTGTAAGCCCCCACTTTAATATATCTGACATTTTTAGGCCAAGCCAATGTATACATTCCACATAGTGACTTACCTCCTTGCCTGTCGCTCCTGCTCCTTCCCTGAAATGTATGAAACCAAACTGTAATCTGACTGCCATATTTTCAATATGTGTATTTAAAAGAGATTTTAAATAAACTTTTCAGAAATATTTTAGAGTATAGTTTTTCTGTTAACGTATCTCACCAAGGAGGAAAACTAAGAATATAAACATTGCAATGATAATGTGATCAGTTCAAGTTCCCAAAGGCAGCTCTGTGTATGTTAAAGCTGACAAAATTCTATCAGCCCCTCCATGGCTTAGTGCAGGCAATAAACTCTTCATTTTCAGTTTAAACTTGTTCTTGGAAAATACACGTATTCAGTTACCATATGAAGTCTTCATTACAGTAGGCCAAAATTAGCCCAATATGGGTCACTTCATGTGACTCAACCCCATGTAGTTTGCATTTAAATGGCTCCACTGCCTGCTCAGAATGGTATCCCCTATCAAAGGGCGAGTCCTTTGGCTTTTTAAGCAAGGCTCGTATTTCCTAGTTACTCCCTCTTTTTAAAGACATCACTAAGAAGAACTGGAAGAATGCAACGTTTAGAGCTGGAGACTGAAACACAGTTTAACTTGCCCTTCTTTGGAGAGGAGAAGAATATCTGCGTGGAGTTAGCGAGGGAAGCTTAGGAAACAAAAGAGAAGGGTCTAGAAGACTTTGACGGCTTTTCCCCGAATCCAGAGGGAGAAAGATGACAGAGCGGGCAGCTAAGAAGCTGAAAGGAGCAGCTGTGGAGAAGAAAGAGTCCTAAAGGAGATGCGAGAGGGGAGACGCTGGGGCAGCTGCGAGGTTAAGCCCCTGCTTCCTCCCTTCGAGATCCGCACTCAGTTCCGCACGGCCGGGGCTGCTCGGGCGCAAGCCGAGCCTGGTTAGGAGCCACGGAAACAGAAGGTGGCGTGGCCGGCTGCGCGGGACACACACGCAGACAGAGGGATTCAGGGCGGATCGTGAGGTCGGGAGATCGAGACCACCCTGGCCGTGGTGACACCGCGTCTCTACTAAAACACAAAAAACTAGCCGGGCGTGGTGGCGCGCGCCTGCGGTCCCAGCTCCTCCTCGGGAGGCTGAGGCGGGGGAAGCGCTTGAACCCGGGAGGCGGAGGTTGCAGAGCCGGGATCGCACCGCTGCACTCCAGCCTGGAGAAAGCAAGACGCCGTCTCAAAAAAAAAAGAACGAAAGAAAAAGGGATTCACTCGTATAGACAGAGGATCTGTCTCTTCCTGCCCCTACCAGTGAAATGTGGGACCGATAGTTTGGAGAGTGACGAATTATTTGCCTCCTGGGACATTCACATATCAGCGTCAGTACAGTTTTAAGGAAAAAGATTCAAGCTCCTTTACTTAGTATTTTAAACCAGACGTCTAAACATGCATTAATTAACAAAAAGGGGGAACTGACTAGGCTTGTTTTCCATGTATATACAAAAATAGATAATTCACATTTTGGAATGAACTAGGATTGTATTTGAGTAATTACTTATTCACAATGCATTATGCATCCTGGAAGTAACAGCTCCATAAAAGCCGCTCATTTCCACTTTTTCCTGAGCCATTTGACGGGCTGGCTGCTGTTTCCAGAAGGCGTGGGGGTGTCTGGGTGCTCCTGTGTAGAGAGGCCTCAGCTCCCTCCTCCTTCTTCCCTCCTCCTCTCTGTTTCTCTGTTTCTCTTCTCCCTTTTCTACACTTAAAACAATCACTACTTCTCCTCTAACCTCTTGTGCAAAGTATCTGTAAGCGTTTCGTACGTCTGTGTTCTGTTTATTTGTTGCTGGTTCAGAGGAAATAAGAGAACTTTGTTGATGTTCATGTCTCTGCTTTATCTCAGTTTAATCATATTAACCAGTGAAGAGTGTTGGTTGTTTTTTTTTTCACGGCCACTTGATTATGAAAAAAGTAATGACATGATTTCACCTGTTCTGTATTCAGGGCCGTATTTACCTTTTCTCCACTTGCATTTGCTATTTTTGAAAAAAGATTGATAATTTTAAATTATTCTTTGCATTGGAGAAATATCAACAATATATAATTTTTTATTTGGCTAACGGTATTTAAGTTTTTATATAACCAAGGATGTAAGATATGATTACAAAAATCACAGTAACTGAAAAAGGATGTGCTATTTTATCAGTGATCGTGGGAAGAATATTGTTTTTTCAATGGCTATGTTGCCTTAATGCATATAAAATGCTATTACTCTTTCTTTTTTTTTTTTTTTTTTTTGAGACGGAGTCTTGCTCTGTCACCAGGCTGGAGTGCAGTGGCGCAATCTCCACTCACTGCAACCTCCGCCTCCCGGGTTCAAGCGATTCTTCTGCCTCAGCCTCCCGAGTAACTGGGACCACAGGCGCATGCCACCACGACTAGCTAATTTTTGTATTTTTAGTAGAGACAGGGTTTCACCATGTTAGCCAAGATGGTCTCGATCTCTTGACCTCTTGATCCGCCCGCCTGGGGCTCCCAACCTGCTGGGATTACAGGCATGAGCCACCGCACCCAGACTACTCTTTCTTAAACATTACAAAAGGTGTGTTCATTTGAAAGCACTATCAACTATCCTTTGATAAATGTGGTGGATCATACTAGTATTTTACAGTGTGTCACATTTGACACAGGGGGCCAAACAGAAGTTAAAATATAAAGACATGTTCATCTATATTAATGTAAAGGAGGGGCAAAATAAAATAATTTACTAAATAAGATGGCCTAAATGAAGTAGTCTGAAAGCAATCCAGTAACTCCTGGAATTTATATATTCCCGATTTATTAAGTAGTTCACAAGGTCTGATATTTAAGAAAATTTAATATAATTATTAACATTCTGAGTCATCTGCAATTGAGTTATTATAAATCAAATGTATTTAGATTAGTAATCAAATAATTAAAATATGACTGCATAAGTGGGGAATATTTCAGGACTTAAGTTACTGGTTTGAAAATGTGCATATATGCATACCATAGTCTCTAAAATATAAGACATTGAACTACTAAATCATTCCTTCATTCATACCATACACACATTCATTCATTCATTCAGTAGAGCGCGTCTAGGTACCAAAGAAGCAATGGTGAGCAAACTGTACGTTCTCTGCCTTCATAAGGCTCATAGAGGAGACCGTAATTTAATAGTGCTATAAATAGTAAGGCTACAAAAGAGAAGTATATGGTCCTGCAAGAATACACAGTGGAACATCCTACTCATGACATTCAGCCTACCAGACATCTCTGGCTTAGCTAAAAGGAGGAAACCTTTAAGTTCCATATTTCATATACCTACGACAGTATTCGGGCACTCCAACCTCAGTGTTGGGCCAAGATCGTAACAACCCACAGCCCATCAGAGGCAGTGGGAGGATAATCAGAAGAATCAGAACAAGTCCTGAGCCTTTACTGGCAACTGGGAGGAATTATAACTGGAATTTCCAGCCACAGTTTTTGCCGTGATCATGTGGGCTCCTGGGAATCTTATGAGATGCAGCATTTGTCCACTAATAGTGGGAAAGTTTTCAGATGGATCTTAAATATGATCTAGATCTAAACATATCTCACCCTAAATGCCACAAGAATACACAAATGTGAAGAATCTCAGGTGAGACTGTAAACCTCCATGATCTTTGGAAATGGAAGCTACAATATCACTTAAGCCAAAGAAGATGCTTGATGTCCCTGGGAGGTAGACATACGGACCATGATGAAAACCACCTCTTTGCAAAGAGGAGGGAAGAAGACTGACAGCTGCAGAAGCTGCTGGACTGGTGTTCCTCAGTGGCACGCAGGATAACGCCCTGAAATTCCACTTGAGCACTTTAGTTATCAAGCTTCCCCAGCAGAAAGCACTGTTCTGGGAGAACATACCATAACCATTTTTGTTTATAGAGGACATCTGCCAAAGATTGACCTTGTCAGAGGCTACATTTTGAAAAATAATTAAGATGAAGGAAGCTTCCTCCACTTATATGGTGATAGCAAATAAAAAATTCTTGCTAAAATTTTAAATTGCTGATCTCTTCTCCTACCAAGTTAGGCCATTAGTGTGTTTACCACAACTTTATATATTTTCCCCCCATTTATCAGATTGTGTGTGTGCAGTATGTTTGGAGGATGTGTCAGCATACCTTGTCAGTCAAGAAGTTTTACTGTCAACACAGACGAGTTCCAAACATTGTACAGATTCACAGAGAAACAAATTGGTTTTCTGGCCCCAGAAGACTCCCTGGGTTGTATTATATGAGTAGTGGCAAGGCAGGTTCAGGTTGATCGATTAGTGGGAGATTGCAGGGCACTTCCCCATAGTGCAAACTAAAACAAGAACCTTCCTAGAATGACAGGGAGCTTGTGAATCAAGTCTTCCTGGATTAAAAGTCATCACAGACTATAAATTCATTCCCAGGACCAATTCAAATATGTGAATTTCATATAAATCATTAGAAATGACTACTGGATCATTTGGCTTTATGGGTGTCATGTTAGGAAGATAAGATTTGAGAGGAAAATAAAAGTATATATCAGTTTCTTCATTTATTGCTAACATAAAATTTGCAAAATGTTACAATATTTGACATTACATATTAGTCATTATGTATCCAATAAAATAACTTTTTACAAGTAGAAACAGACTTTATTTAGAAACATAAAATATATACATTTTGTCTCTTACCTGGAAGTATTATCAATATTTAAAGATAGCATTTTAAAATGTAGCGTATGGTACCTACTTTGTCAAAGTTAAAGGTGTTGGCAAGAAATACACCACTTATTAGGCAGGCTCTAAAGAGTAAAAATCAAACAAGTAAACAGATAACACAATTATGTTGAAAAATAAAGGGTATCCAGTAAAAGAGAATAACTAGATATTGTATTCAGTCTTATTCAGATTAGTGAATAGTTTTGTTTTTAGTTATTCAATGATATCATAAAATAATAATTTTAACTTTAATCATGTGTGTTTTACATGCCATTTAAAATAATAGGGGCACTGACAGAGTTAATATAGAAATTTCTCTCAAGCTATGCTTACTGGAGATGGAATAATATGGAAAACAAGTTCATTTATTATACTCATGAGATTAAATTCTTCAAGCCCTAAACCTACTGCAAAAAGCTCTTATGTTTTATTCCTGGTTGTAGTTCAAATCAATTAAACTAGTGGATAAATAATTAATGCTTCTTGTAAATAATGCAATGGGTTTATTTGGCTAGCATCACATTTCCTCTATGTGAGTGATTCTCTGGTTCGTTGGTTTTATGACTGAATTCTAACATCTCAAAAGAATAAAACACTTTTAGATATGTATCTATTAAAAATAATTCAAGTTATTTTGTCAAATATGTATAAATTTGTATATTTTTTCTCATTAATGCATTTATTAAATTAATACCTCTCTATATATAAATGAACATCTTTAAAGACAAATATCTGTCTATAGGAATAAACTTGTAATAGATTTACTAAAAAGAAAATAAAAAATAATTCTGTGCAAATTTGTTATACCTATACTTTTATTTAATTTGTGACCAAAAAAATTCCAACTTTACTGATCCCCTAAAAATCACCTATTTTTTATATTTCTATCACGTAAAAGTTTGATGAAGAAAATATTATTTGATTACACAAATCAGATACACACTTGGATTTAAGGAGCGGAGAATGGAAACAATTGCAATCCAGGGAAAAGAAATAGTATAAAACAACATAGGTGAGCGTACAGGTGGATACGTCCAGGAACTGCTGCATAATAACTGTCATGGAGTCTTCAGCTGCCAATTGATTCCAAAGCCTGCGGAAGGAATGCCCCAGCCTGGTTCCTTCAATGGAGGGCCTTTATGCTGTCTGCTCTCACTGGAAAGCATCCAGAGGAGAAGTTTCCTAGGACCCATCAGTCACAAATAAGCTCTGCCTCAGAAACCTGCAGGAGGTAGAATTTCATGAAAGAGGCTGACATTAGCCAAAGGAGGTCAGAAGGACCCTAGGTGAGATAAGTGGCTTTAAGCATCTCGGGCCTAGTGTAGGCATCTGATTTTGAAAAGAACTAGATAAAGTATATATTATACAGGTTTTTCCAGGGGTAAGTACAATTTCTTCTCCCAAGATTGCAACTATAGTGACAAAGAAATACATGCTTCTTCCTCTTAGTTTTGGTGTTTATTTATTTATTTATTTTTGAGACAGAGTCTTGCTATACTGCCCAGGCTGGAGTGCAGTGGTGCTCTGATGGCTCACTGCAGCCTCGACCTCCCAGCTCAAGTGATTCTTTCACCTCAGCCTGTCGGGCATCTGGGACCACAGGTATTCACCACCACACCTGGCTAACTTTTGTATTTTTTGTTGAGATGGGGATTTTTTTATGTTGCCCAGGATGGTCTTGGACTCCTGGGCTCAAGTGATCGGCCCACCTCAGCCTCCCAAAGTGCTGTAACTACAGGCATGAGTCACTGCGCCTGACCCTGGTCTGAAAACTAGGGGGTAGGCAACCGTGTCTTTCATGCCTACCAAGCTGTTCGTTAGTTGAACAGCAACCAACCAGCAACACGGATGTCTACACAGAAGCCATCTCCTCCCTTCTTCAGCAACTAAACTCTGGTTTTCTTCGTCTTCCTCTGAGCACTCATGTCCTTTGTGGAAAGCTGGAATCCCCACAGAACCAGGAGCTGCTTACTCATTAGCCTCAGCTGATTCTGAATGTCTCCTTCCCCAGCCTAGATGTATGATCTGTGTGAAATACATTCTGCCTAATGGATACTCAAGGGAAGTTTGCTGGAAGGCTCAGAGAAGGTTTGTCTCACTCGTGGTAATAGACATAAGGTGGGGATTTTCTCTATTCTGCCTCTTCAGTAGGTGACCATTTGAAGGGAAACAGCCATCCCTGGACCACTGGGGAACACCAAGAGAAATGCAGAGAAAGTAAAGTCATTGCGCTCTTATTTTCATACTTCCGTTTTGTGATGTAATAGAGTCTGCATTGTTGATGTCACTTGTACTAAGCCATCTGCAGTTTATAGAGGAGGCATTCTCAGATGTATATTAGGAGGTCAGATGCAAGATGGAAAGACAGTAAAGGCAGGTCGAGACAAGATTATTAAGGAGGCAGAAGTCTGATCCTTTTGTAGTTTATAAGCGCGATGATTGGGTTTTCACGCTCATGTGTGAGCAGTGCCTTCCTCAAACCTTGTTATGATGTTGGCGCATTACCCATCTGATGTGGAAAAAAAAGGAGGCAGAAGTCAGACCAAGGGGTATAGGCTCTCCTTGATCAGCAGTGGGGAGCCACTGATGGGGTTCGAGCAGAGGAGTGACATGATCTGCACTGCACTTCAAAGCATTATTTTAAAAGTTGTGCGTGGGAAGGATTTAAGACAAGGCTCAGAACATTTCGCCACTTGGAAGGCATTGTTGAATATTCATAAAAAAAACTAGTTTACGGCTCAGCATAAATAATTTTTAAACACAAAGTAAAATACAGTATGTGTTGCCATGGAAGTGACAAAGCCTAGGAAGATAATGACAAGCAGGAAAAAAAATGGTGCCATTGTAATTTAAATTATTATAAAGCTTTCTAGACTTTAAGTACGTTTTCAGGCAGAGTATTTTGAATACACAAGAAAAAGATTATGGTTATTTTATCGTTCTTGCTGAGAAAGTAAAGAACAAAAGAGGGGTGTTTTCTTTTTGCGCATGAGACCCATAAAGCTCAACAAAATCAAGTTCATGCAATCAAAAAGCTGAGTAGGATTTGAAAGAGTGAATGAGTCAATTAACAACGAAGCTCCCGTGCAGAGCACAGTCTGGTGAGGTGCCATTGGTAGCACCGGCTGCAGTCCCCTCATGATAAGAATGGCTAAAAAGCATTGTCTCTGATTACATGCTAAGCCCTGCACTGACACACAGGCACGAGGCCTCTTTGTATCCTTCACCATCCATCACATGTACTGATGGTGATGAGGTATAATGTGGGTAAAGAAGACATTGCCGAATTCAGAGATATGACAAACACAAATAAATAAAAAATAAAGCCATGTAAGGCATAAGTGGTTAATGCCAGAATTTCCAAAAGTATGAATTAATAAAGGGTATAAAACGATGAAGTGCGTGTGGATGTTAACATAAAGGAGATGAGCGTTTCAGAGCTTAAAATTGAAAGAAGTTTCGTGCAATTATTTAAGGGGGAAAGTACTGTACGTAGGAGGGAGAGAGAGGTTATAAAAGCAAAAAAATAAAATTCCTCAAATAAACTGAGTGCACGTAGCTAATGTTATATTAAGTCAATGCAAGTGGGATTAGAAAGTGGATAAAGAAGAAGAAACACACCAAAACAAATCAAACTTCTTTGAATGTATAACTGAAGACAAGAACTTCCCAAAATGATTATGTCAAGAAGCCACACCTTTCTTAGACACACCAACTACTGTTTCTTGTATGGATGGCAGTATGAGTTCACTTTGCATATTTCCCTTAGCAATAAATGAAATAAAGGCATTAAATATTGGGAAAGAAACTCCATCAGGGATGAAGGCTTTTCTGACTATAGTCAGCCTAACTCTGTAAACCTGAAAGACTCTTCTAGGGCACGGGTTCTTTAGGCCCCGTACCTAGAGGTCCTGATCAGTAGGTCTGGGGCGGGACCTAAGAATTTTCATTTCAACAAGTTTCCTGGTGATGCTGCTGCTGCTTCTGCACCCTGAAAACCATTGCACGGTATTAGAGGACTTCAAAGCTACATGTGTCTCCCTCCAAACAACCAGTGACTATTCAAACTCTCTCTGGCTTTCACACCCAAGCTTCCCAAAAAGGCTGACGAATAACAGAACATCTGGTTCCTTACTCCCATTCCCTCCTCGGGCCACTGGAATTTGGTTTAAAGTCTGGACTTGCATTAGAAGCTCTAGTCAGAGTTACTAAGCTCTCAAACATCTAGTTGCCCTCTCGATCTCAAGGTGCCCTGCTGACCACTGGACTTTCTGGCTCTCTGTAAGGCACACCCTTCTTGGTGTGTTTCATGATATCTTCGCAGTATCCTTTATTGATCCAAGATCCTCACTGGTTACCATGTTGTAGCTAGATTTACTTACAAAAATTTCAGAGATCATAGGAATGCCCTGTTTAAATCTTTAAATAGCTTCTCCCTTGTCTTAGGGGTCTTTCGCTGGACTGCATTCACAGGACCCCTCCAGCTAACCACCAGTCATTCTTCAGATCAGTCTCCCTGTGGAAAGCAGTCCTTGCTCCGTCTAAGAGCTTCTTGAACTTTGTATTGGCTTGCTAGGGCTGCCATATGAAAGTGCTACAGACAGGGCAACTCACATACAGAAAGGACCCCAGGTCTAGATGCTGGAAGTCCAAGATCAAAGATATCAGCAGGTTGGATTTCTCCCAAGGCTTCTTTCCTTAGCTTCCTAATGGCCTTTCTCTGTGTGTGAGCATCCCAGGTGTCTCTCCGCATGTCCATATCAACTCTTTATGAGGACGTCAATCAGATTGGATTAAGGCCCCTCCTAATAGCACCACTTTAACTTTACCTCTTTAAAGACCCAGTCTCCAAATACAGTCACATGCTGAGGTGTTAGAGGTTAAGGCTTCAACACATGAATTTTGGGGGAACAGAATACAGTCCATGACACACTTCTGCATTGCAGCTGTTATCAGATAGAATTATAATTAAGTTATTGCTGACTTCCCTGCACTCCCTGCTGGGGTGCTCAACATTGAGTCTGAAGCACCTGCCACGTGTCTGCTCCATGGAAGGGTCAAGATTCACTTGTTTCCTATTGAACAAAAGAATCACGGTCAGAAAAAGCCAGGGGTACAATGAACTTGGAGTCAGTTTTTCCTCCACTTGTGGGAGGTTCCCAACCAGGGATACAATGAACTTGGAGTCAGTTTTTCCTCCACTTGTGGGAGGTTCCCAAAACAGACTCATCAAAGAAAATGCTTGTGATCCACACAGCTTAGCAGTAACCTTGCCTCTCCCCAGGAACTGGATGGTTAGTCAGATGAAAAAGGCAATACCCTACTCCTTCATGGGACAGATGCAATTCCAAGGCAGAAAAGTCAAGCAATTCAAGGGAAAGTGTTCAGAATCTAAAAATCCACTACTGGGCTATGTGAAGTTGGTGACCAAACACAGTTCCCTCCCCAGTTCACCTTCTCCAGCAGCTAAATACAAAGAATGCCAATAATCAATATCTAATCTCCTAGTCCAGGTTCTCCTTATTGGATCTAATAATGCCAAAGCAAACATTGGTAAAAGGAAAATCTATTCTTTCTGTGCTACTGCATCCTTTCTTCTGTCCTTGGGCAAGCTGAACAAGACACATTTCCTTATGTGTGGGCTGTGGTCCAACACCAGAATGTTAGACCTTATGTAGCAATCATATAAAATTAATTCAATGTTTTACATTATTGTTAAACACAATTACTGTTCTTTGAAAAAAAAAAGCTTTATAGAAATACATATAAAGTAAAAAACGTTGTCATTCAGAAAATAGGCCCCATTAACATATTTCCCATGCGTGTCTAATTTTATATGCAAATACTAAAATATGCATGCAGAGTTTATGCAAACATACACATCGAACGAAAAGGCAAGTACTCTAGTCAGTGATTTTTCAGGTGCTTTGTCTATGTAGTGATCTTTCTAATTGTGAGAAACGCTTTAGATCTTTTAGATTTCACGCTAGATCCGTCTGTCTCTTGTGACCATGTAGAAAGGGTTTTGGTATATTCTGTAATGTAAAGAATATAATTATTCTTTCATTTTTATCTGTTTAAATTTTTTAAAAAACTCTTCCTTTAAACGTTTAAAATACAGCATTACTTATTTAAAAACATCAAGTGATTCAAGGAACTTATGAGTAAAATGAGATGATGATCCATTGTTTCTTCTCTCCTCAGAGGTCACTACAGGTTACATTTTTCAGGTAGATTACAGACATTCTTCTTCTATGTATCATTAGTGGGCTAGTGTGATAGTCCCATTCAGACTGCTATAACAAAGTGCTTTAGATTGGGTAACTTACAACAATGGAATTTATTGTCCACGATTCTGGAGGTCAGAAAGTCCAAGATCATGGCCCAGCAGATTTGTGTCAGGTGAGAGCTCTCTGCTTCAGGTATAGTCCCTGCTAGCTGTGTCTTCATGTGGTGGATGGAGCCCTGGGGCCTCATTTATAAGGTCACTAATCCTATTCTTGAGGACAGTGTCATTGTGACCTACTCATCCTCCAAAGGCCCCACCTCTCAATATTGTTGCATTAGGAATTAGCTTTCAGCATCTAAATTTTAGGTGGACACAAATCAGATTATAGCAGCTAGCTACATCTCCTCTTTTTAAATCAAATTTAATCAATAAGTTATACTATAACTCACTTTTTCATATTTAACACTTACTTGGTCATTTCATGTTTCCAATGTAATTTACATCATTTTTCTTTAAAGTTGCATAATATTCCAACATCACAGTGAATTTAACTGTGCAGCCATAGATGGGTATTAAATTTGCTTCTAGTTGTTTTTTTACTATTATAAATAATATTGTGACAATTATTTCTGTGCATGCTTCATTTTACACAGAAGCAATGATGTGTGCTGGACTAAATTCTAAAATTTAAATTATCAGTTAAATTTTGACAAAGACTTCCAAACTGGCTCCAAAAAATGTATATCAACCTACATTCCCACCAATAGTGTATGAGAGTAATCTATTTTCCTACCTCATCTCAATTTAGCATATTTAAAGCTTTTTAAAATCTTTTTCTGAACTAATGAACAAAATAGTATCAGTTGTATTATTTTGCATTCCCATACTTTCCAAAATACAAATGTTTTCTTTTTATGTTTTTGAATTCTTTGTTTTATATTTGTATTACTTATTTTAATTTCAACTTTTTTAGATTAGGTTTTCAACTTTAAATTATTTTTCAACTTATTAGAAGTTTTTGTATTCCTTTATTCACCTTTTGTTGAAAATTGAAATATTTTTCCTGCTTTACTGATGGCAAATACTTTCACCTGTGTATTGTTGCCTTTGTACCTTTGTTTAAATTGTTTTCACTTTTTAGGTAGTTCAACTTCTTAATTTCAGGCTTTGCTTAAGAATGTCCCACTGTAAGATATAAATACATCTTTACATACTTTTGTCTACTAGCTTAAAATCTGTAATTTAAGTTTAGACCTTTTATCAAGTTGGACGTGGTTCTCTTTGCCATGCATGAGTCCAGATGGACTTGCCGTCAGGGACAGGTCACACCTGCTCACCCCAGGCCCCTCCTCCCCTTCATGAATCCACTCTAGTCAAGTCTACCAGCTTCTCCAAAGATCTCAACATCGCCACATCCAGTGGTTGCATTTTAATTCCCCTCACATTCAGCCTGATAGGTGTGTTTGATATTGGCGTCATTCCTTTTTCTCTGGAACACTTTCTTCACGTAGTGTCTGGAGCTGTGCACTCTCCATTCTGGCCACTGTCCTTGAGTCTCCTTGGCTTGTCATTGGCCCAGCCTCTAAACTTTCACACAGGGATCAGTCCTGGACCTTTTCTCTGTGTCTACATGCGCTTCCTATGCGATTTCATCTTGCAAAATGTGTGAGTCTTGGCATATCCCAAAACATATTTATTTTGCCTTCACATTTGAATTACAATTTCACCTACATAAATGCATTTTCCTCAAGCCAGTCCAAAGTGTAGACTTTGGAATCAGGCTTTCTGAACTTGAATCTTTTCCTACCTCTTACCAGCTGTGTGTCTGTGAGCAAGTTATTTAATATCTTTGTATCTAAACTTCCTTCCCTGAAAAACGAGGCTAATAATAAATACCTACCTCATTGAATTGTTAAGAAAATTCAAACGGAAACAGGTACAAAGAAGCTAGAACAAAGACTGTGCTAAATAGGTTAGCTATCATTATTATTTGATGACATTATGCTTTAAAATAGCTGGAGCCATTCTGTGCATTGCTGCTTTATAAGTAACCTTTTCAAGATTTTCTGCTTGGAAAGATTTTAGCATTCTTTCTTGAAACATAGACATTTCACTAGGACGGCTTCAAGTGTGACTCTTTTTTCTCTCAACATATTTCACCTGAGCACTTGATAAGCCTTTGGATCTAAAAGTCTGTCTTTCCTCAGTTCTTGAAATATTTTAACAATCAATTCCTTGAGGTTTGTTTGTTCTCTACCCCATGGCTCTTCCTACAGAACTCCTATTATGTAGCTATTGAAGCTTCTCGATAGATGTTCCATCCCACTTGAGTCACTTTCCTCATGCAGTTTCCTCTCTCTTTCCTTTTACATTATGTTTTTGAACGTCTTTCAGCTTAATCGTCCAGCTCACCGACATGTAAATGCTTGCTGCCTTTGAATTGTATTCTTTTGGAACTTTTACTTAAGATATCGTAAATAATTGAGGTTGCTTTTTGCATATTACTCTGCTCATTCATTATACAGAAAAAAATTCAGATTTTCATTAAACCCTCCACTTTTCTGTTGTCAAAAATGTACCAGATAATTAAGTAGACGACTTAAGACTATTGAAATAGAGAAAAGGTTCATTAATAAGGAATCTCTCAGAAAGAAAGAAAGAAGATCTAGGATTTTGTGGAGACAGATAATTGAATGAGTCTTGAGATGATGAAGGCAAGTCTTACGTCAAAATATAGCGGGGTCTTTCTAGGTTATCCACTTCTCAGAAGACGAGAGGGTGGGAAAATTTCTTAACCTTTGCTGCTGCTTTCCAGGAGCAAAGAACTCAGTTAACATTGAACACCGTCAACCATACTCACTTTGGTGTTTTTGTTTATTTCATCTGATAATTGAGTTTGGTACTTTTCTTTCACACAAGTGAGTTACCACACATTTAAGATAATTCTTTCCTCTGTGTCCACTGTGCACATGTGTGTAAAATGAGAGGATGCTTCTAAAGTCATGCCCTTCAGCTATTTTCATCAGTCACACAAATCATCATAGGTGATGATTTCACACTTTCCAACACAAATAAAATGGCTGGCCAGCATTGATATTTTCATCAGTGTCTTCATTTCTTAACTTTGTCACAGTTCCGCTCGCTGAGCCCATTCCAGTGTTTCTGTGACACGCTCCACTGCTGAAAGTACTGGCGAACGAGCAACCCAGTGGATCATATAAATTGTGAGATCCTTCTCTTCCTGTTCCTTTTGAGTGTCCATATGTTGCTAGTGAAGTGGAATATAAGTAGAACTTTCCAGATGTCTTTTTAAAAATGCATTAAAATGCCATACACAGAGCCCCATTAGTAGTGTTCATCAAGCTGATTGAAGCTCAGTTGTATAAATAATAGTCTTAATTTCTTTTCCAGCTTATTTTAGTATTGAAATAAAGACAGTCAAAGATTTCAGGGAGTCATTCTGCCCGATTGACTCCACCCTATCCATGATCTGAAGGACAGAAACTGTAGATTTCTGTTAATCTCACAGCAGTTCTAAAGGTTGGACTTGTTTAAAACCGTGATGACCAGGAGCACGCTACGTGTTTATATTTACAGGGGGGCATCCCAATAATTAGTTTCTTGGAAGTGAGTTTGGGAAATTACACTCCCTCTCACAGATGAAAAGTTCACCTAGGAGCTTCCAGGATCAGAATACTCAAAATTTTTTGGTTGTGGCAATCTCATACTGCTGTTAAAAACAACTTTCAAATCCAGATAATGTGCACAGACAAAAACTTGTCTGAGGGCATTGGAGAGATACTGAAGCAGCCAGCACCTAAAAGTACAAAATTCCAGAACAGGAACCTTCCAGAGAGGTAAGCCAGCATTCCTTCAGGGCATTTGCCAATTCTAGGCCTAGCACAAAAAAACTGAGGTCCACAAATAAGGACAAGAACCAGAGAAACCTGAAAAATGTTTACAATGTTGCAGAAATAGAGGGAGAGGTTAGAAAAAAGACATTGGAGAGGACAGTCACTAGCTGCATTCTATCTGCAGAAAGAAAACACTTTATGAATAATCTCTACAATTTTTCTAATAGAATGTACAGCATTTAGAATACAAGTCACTCCAAGAAATAGAATCAAACGATCGAAAAAGAAGTATAAAAAACTATTTCAGAAAAACAATTTCAGAAGTGGTCTAGTTCGTTATTGGAGTTTTAAACAAAGATTTAAAAAAACTACGTATAGTACCTTCAGAAAAATAGAAGAAATGATTTTTAATTTCTTTAAAAATATATAGTTAGGCTGGGTGCAGTGACACCTGTAATCCCAGCACTCTGGGAGGCCGAGGAGGGCAGCTCACCTGAAGTCAGGATTTCAAGATCAGTCTGACTAACACCCCATCTCTACTAAAAATACAAAATTGGCCAGGCGTGATGGCACATGCCTGTAGTCTCAGCTACTTGGGAGGCTGAGGCAGGAGAATGGCTAGAACCCGGGAGGCAGAGGTTGCAGTGAGCCGAGATCACACCATTGTACTCCAGCCTGGGCAACAAGAGCGAAACTCCTTCTCAAAAAAAAAAAAAAAAAAAAATATATATATATATATATATATATATATGTGTGTGTGTATATATATATATATATATATAAATATGTATATATATAGTTAACTTTCTAATGGAGGAGTAATGTATAAAATATCTCTGGATGAATCTAATAGAAGAAAAGAAAAACAAGAAAAGACAAATGGCTCAAATAGAAAATAAATATAAGCTGATAAAAAGACAAATATATCAGTAATTATATTAAATGAAATGTCCTAAATAGTTTAATTAGAAGACTAATACTGTCATACTAGATTATCTTTATAGCTATGTGCTGCTTTTAAGAAACATACTTTAAGGATAAAGATTAAAAATTATAAAAGCTTACATAAAGATTATAAAATTTAATTAAATTTGAAGTAAAGATAAAACTATATCGTGAAAAACAAAAGAAAGCATATGATGCTTTGCTACTGCCAACAAATAGATATTTCAATGATAAAAGAGTGTGCGCATCAGGGAGATATTATAATTCTAGATATAATATAAACTCAAAAAACATATATAGGTTAGTATACACACACACACACACACACACACACACACACACACAAACAGAGTATATAAAGCTGGTAGAATGCAGCTAAACATTTGTTTAGGAAAAGTTTATTTTTAAATACAATACAAGAAATTAAAGAAAGCTAGAAATTAATTATCAAAATCTATATCTCACAAAATTAGTAAATTTAATCCAAAGAAAATACAAGGAAATTATGTGTTAGGTTTTTATTTTTTAGAAAAAGAAAACACAGTATGGAAAAATCCACACAACCAAACCTGTTTTCTCATAATACTAATAAAATGTATAGGCTTATAATAAAACTGAGTTACTTAAAAGCATAAATTACCAATAGCAAGAATAAAAAAAAATCATTAGAGATCCATAGACATTATACAGGTAATGAGACTATTATGAACATTATTTGAGCAAACATAATTTACCAAAACTTAAATTGGAAGGAATGAAAAATATAAATAGACATCTTTATTTTAAAGTGATTAAATTTGTAATTAAAGACCTATTCATCTCATGAAAAAAATCTGTAGGCCCAGACTACATTAAAATAAAATAAAAAGTACACAAAAGCTTATGACAATGAAAATGAGGGGCACATCAGCATTCTATGAGGTGGAACAAACTTGACACAAGAGATTATCAAAGACATAACAGAAAAATTATAGGTCAATTTTTGTTATGAACATAGAAGCAAAAATATATGTATATAATATTGGAAATCAAATTCAGGGCCATATAAATATAATACATCATGACCAAGTTGAGTTTATTCCAGGGATGCAAGGGCAGCCAATAGTTGAAATTTAGTTTATTTCCACATGAAAAGTAAAATTTTTAAAAAAAGACAAAAAATATATAATTATTTCAATATATGTAGAAATATTTTTAACATTCATCTATGACTAAAACAAAAACTCCTAGCAAACAAAAAGTTATCCCTTCATGTGATAAAAATATTTATAAAACATCTGCACAAATACACTAAATGGTGAAATATTGAAATCTTCCCCTTGGAATTAGGAACAATTCAAGGAGGCTCACTATGACTGCTTCTATTCTATTCTGCAAAAGATTGTAGCCAGTGCAATAATATAAGACAAAGAAATAGCAGATATTGCTTAGAAAGAAGAAAATAAGCTATTACACCTGGCCGGGGAGATACCATGATCATGAAGGTGGTTTTTCCAGGGCGAGGCTTGTCCATTGCACTCCGGATGTGCTGCCCCTGAGATTTCCCCAAATGTGGGAAACTCGACTGCATAATCTGTGGTAGTGGGGGACTGAGTTTGCGCTTTCCCCTGGTTAAAAAATTAAAAAAAGAAAAAAGAAAAATTAAAAAAAAGAAAAGAAGCTATCACTATTTGCAGAGATTGTGATGATATACATACAAAATCCAAAAGACACTGAACATAAGCAATTAGAATTAATAATTGAATGTAGCTAGGTGGCTGGACAGAAGATCAACACAAAAAAATTAATAAACCAATTTATTTATATATATTAGTGACAAACCTAAGGAAAAGTTTTCTTCTACATGTCAATTTTAATAATAGGAGAATATCAGAAATATCTAATGCAAATATTATTTTTAAAGTTTAAGACTGCTACTTTACAATTACAAAACAGTATTAAAAGAAACTTTAAAAAACCTAAATAAATGGAAGAATATGCCAGATTTATGTTTGAAAGGTGGGTGTCAAGAGTTGCCTGAGCTGGAATGCAACAAGAATATTGTAAACGTATGCTTTGCCCCAAACTTATCAATTAATTCAACTTAATTTTAATACCAATGCCAGCAGGTGGTTTTTGTTGAAGTTAGCAAGTAGATTCTTAAACCTATATTTAAAGAAAAAAAAAAAAAAAAAAGAGCCAAGACCATCGAAGGCCAATGTGTGGAAGAAGAATAAAACTGGATGTTTTCCAAGGCCATATACTGAAACATCTTAAAGTAACTAGAATTGATAAATTCATCCTAAATTATACATTGTACTATTGGTGCAAGTATAGACAAAAAGATCAATGAAACAGAATAACAACAGCAAGAACAGAACTTGTATATACATCCATACTAGATTTACAGCAAAGTGACCCTTCAGCATAATGGGAAATGATTTTTTTTAAATGTAACTAGGTCTACTAGATATTAATATGAAAGAAATCAATCTTGACCTTTCATATCATATGCATACTAAGAACAGCAAATAAAATTTAGATCTTCAGGTGAAAGATTTAAAAATATAAAGTTTTACAAGGAGAGAAGATGATATTTTCATGTGATTGGAGTAGGCATACATTTTTCAAACAATACACAAAAGGCACTTGCCAGAGATGAAAATCTTGACAAATTGTATTAGACTAAATTTAAGAGCACTCATTTATCAAAAAGCACCATTAAGAGAGCAAATCAGAGTGGACAAGATCTTTGTAATACAGGTATCTAACAAAGGACTCATATGCATCATCTGCACAAAATATCTACAGCAGAATAAGAAAAGGAAGTCTAATAGAAAAATGGCAAAAGATTTGAACAGATCTTCACCAAAAAAATGGATCTCCATGTGGATTATAAACCTAAAAAAAATGTTTGACTTCATTAGTAGTCATTTATAGCCACTAGACACCCATTAGAATGGTTAAGATGAAAAAATTCAGATAACACCAAGTACTGGCAAGGATGTCCAGTCCCTAGCATGCTTATGCACTCCTTATAGGATGTGTATCCATGCAATCTCTGAAGAGCAATTTGGTCACAGTCTTTATACCGACTGTGTGCAAATCACGTTATCCAGTGGTTTCTCTTCCAGTCCTGTTCTCAACAAAATGTGATGTAGCACTTCTTTAAAAGGCCTGCACAAGGCTGTTCATAGTGTCACCGTTTATAAAAGACCCAAATTTCAAATATCCTAAATGTTCAATGGCAATGAAATGAATAAATGAGTACTGGAACGTTCATTCAATAGACTCCTATAACAGGAATACTACAATAGACTGCCTATGTCCTGTAGGCCATATCTGGCCCACAGCCTATTTTGGATTGAGCCACAAGCTAAGAATATGTTTTCAACATTTTTAAAGATTAGTTTAAAAAATACATTTTAATAAGACATTTGACAGAGACTGCTCATAGCCTGAAAAGTCTAAAAGATTTACTACCTGGCACTTTACAGAGGTTTGTCAACCCCTACACAGCACTGACATTGAATGAAGTATTGCTGTATACTGTAATCTAAATGAATCTCACCGACTTCATATTGAGGAAAGAAACTAACGGCAAAGGTACATACTATACTATGTACTCCATTTACATGCATTTCAAAAGCAGGAGAGACTAATCGAGGAGAGCAGATGGCTGTAACGATGGCTAGCTGTGTGGATGAATCCTGGCTGGGAGAAGGTGCAGTGCAGCCTCTGAAAATGCCCTGATTTTCCATCTGAAGATGGCTACACGGGTATATTTCCTACATGGAAATTCAAGGATATCCACACTTGGTTTGTGGACCTTTTGGAGGCCATTTTAATTAAATCAAAATTTAAAGTAACCTCCTAGATAAATAATGGAGCCTAAATGTGAGACTGTGGGGAATTCAGGGAGCTCCTCACAGTTACCCCATTACCAGCCTAGCACCCCCTCCTCTGAGTGCTGCCTTCTGTAGAAGTACACTTTCTTGGAAATCCACCTTCTTCTTAAAGATCTATTTTTGTCTACATAGAATTGCAGTTTCTTTAGTTCCTTTGGGCATCACAATTAATTTCTTTGCATTTGATTTATGCTTTTCAAAAATTCTTCTCTGTTATAGAGAGAGATCCAAGATGGCCGATTAACAACAGCTCAGGATTGTAGCTCCCAGTGAAAGCGCAGAGAGCGAGTGGATGCCGCACTTTCAGACGAATTTTTGTTGCCCACAGACTAGGAGATTCCCGGCGGAGGAGCCACAC